>CM060199.1:25280388-25381062 GCA_030562195.1 Nipponacmea schrenckii
GAAGTTTAGAATTATTTTCGCATAGTCCCGATTTTCAGGTCACAATATTTTATTTTAGGACCTGTTATTGTAAAGGTGGTGTTAGGGGGTACCATGTGACCATAGGCCTATTTAAACAGCGAGGCACGCTGTATTATACGAGTTGGGGGTCAGCAGACGTCAGAATAGGATTGTCAAAATAAAATTCTCTAAACAGTGACTCCCTCTGTAGCGATTCAGGTATTTGGCGATTCGTAGTACTCCTCGGTTTAGGGTTAGAGAGTCCCCTGCTCGAGAGTATCTATATCTTAATGTAATGTTATGCTGAGTATTGATGTTATTAAAAGTGTATATCTTTATTAGATCTTGTTTGAGGATTGCTTCCCTTTGGCTAGCCCTTACCCATCGTTTTTAACAACCTGGGAGAGCCACTTCACTCTACCATTATTTGGCATACACCAGTGTTGGATAACGAGCGTCAATTTGCTCGCAACAAAGACCAAGGATATTACACGGTTTTTCTGGTGGCAGAGGTGGGATATATCAAGAAGATTCAAGAAGCTCAGTAGCTGTTTGTGCTCAACAGTAAGTGAACTAGTCGGCGATGTACAACCTACGTTTACAGAGTACAATGGGCAGAAGATTTGCAGAGCAAGGAGTGACACCTCCTTCAGAAAGAACAACGAGCTATGTTGATATTCCTGAGAGTAGAGTCGACCGGCTGAAGTCTAACGCTCCTAGAACATATATTCCCATTACAGCTGATGAAATACTTGATAAGGAAGTTGGCGTAATAAGAAATCCGCTGAAAAATGTTAAGAATAATGAGAGCAGATGGTACTTGACACCGAAGTTACGTTTAGAAGAGCATCTAAGGAGCGCGGATAAAATCCTCTCACACCCATTGATGAGAGAGCAGAGTTTTTCGGGAGCAGAGTGTGGACAGGTGATTACGTTTCAGAAATAGTAGTCGCTCCAACTCCACAAAATACCGATAGAATACAACACCGATATACTCCAAGATATGCACAGCATATTAGTACTGGTTTAGAGCCAAAATGGAGAACTACAGGATACGGCAACAAGAGGAATTTACTCCTCGCTCAACCATTTGATGGATCCAGCTCCATTATGGACTACCAAAAACATTTTGAAACTGGCAGAAATAAATTGTTGGAGTGAGTCGGAGAAAGCTTTATAGCTAGAGTGTTGAAGGACCCAGCTCAACCGGTGTTACCGGCTCTTTCTTCAGAAGAAAGTCGAAACTACAGAAGATTAATAGAGGCTCAGATTGACAGAGCAGAGTTAAAGGCGAGACGAAGAATACCTAAAGAAACCTTACCGGAATTGGGACAAAAAGTCAGAAGAAAAGTTACGTTAGCTTAACCAATGACAGCAAAATGTTCTTGCTCGAGATGCATTTTATGATGCACTCCAAGATGATAGTGAGCTTGTATGGAGAGTCCAACAGTCGAGACCAACCAACTTAGATCAAGCAGTACAAGTTGCTGTTGAGTGTGACGCATTCTTGAAGAACTGTGGAAGAAGACAGAGTATTATACAGCAATAGAAAAAGAGCAAAGCGACGACAATGAAAAATGCGGAAAGAGCTGTTGGAGCTTAAAGCGATGATTTTGATGATTTTGGAAATGAAGAAAATGAGCTACCGAGATCAAAATCGTGATGGTCAAATAATATGGGACCAACAGATATGGAAATGATAATAGAGAATATAAAAGAAAGTAATCACCTCGTCAGGAACCAAGCAGACGAAATCTTCAGTAACATGGAAAAGGACAAATAGCTCGAGAATGTCCTACCTGTAGAAGCCACAGTCGGATGATAGCTCGTCGACGGAGAACAAGAACCAAAGCAGGTATTTACGAGGATGAAAGAAAGAAGTCGAGTATCTTCTACAGTGTTGGATGAGCCAAACGAGTCTTGCGTTCATATGCAAGCCAATATATCTGGAGAGCAAGTTTTTGCATTTTTATACACAGGCTCAACTTTAACGCTGATTTCATTGAATACGTATGATTCCACAAAACGTCCTCGACTCATAAGATTATACCATGTATTACGAGCAGCGAATGGAGAACTATAGAAGATATATGGTAGAGCTATATTTTGATTTTGTGATGGCGTAGTCTACCAACAAGAAGCGATTAATGCTGATATTGGGTCGCAAATCATAATTGGGCTAAATTTTATGCTCGAGCGAAATTGTAATGTTCGATGACCTTGAATAAGTCATCTTCACTCATAATTCCAGTCAGCTGTAAATGGGTACGGATAATACGATCAATGCCAAGAGGTTTGGCCAAGGACCAGCTGGTAGAAAGGATCCCTGTCACGATGGACTTGTGAACCTAAGTTGTTATCCTTGTAAATTATAGTTGTTTCTTTCTTTCTTTTAAACATCGATTTAGGAAAAAGGATATTCAATATAGCTGAGCAAATTGTAAAATTACCTTGGATGGAAGTGTAGGAGTTTGTCGAATTAGTGTCACTGAGGAGACTACAATACCAGCCCGGCATGAAATATTGGTGAAACCTCACATGGATAAAGATCAGTTGGACCATATGCGAGTCCAATAGTACTGGTAAAGAAGAAAGATGGCTCACTTAGGTTCTGTGTTGATTATCGAGCCTTGAATGAAGTTACTGAAAAAGATGCTTATCGGCTCCCGAGGTCAGATCAAACATTGGATTGACTCGGTTGAGTGAAATGGTTCAGTAAAGCCGATTTACTTTCGGGATATTTGCAGTAGGATGTTCATTCTCGGGATCGACCAAAGACGGCGTTTACCCCGATGATAGTAGAGTTATGACAATGGGATTATGTTATGCTTTGAGCGGCCCATGGAATCCGTACTCGTTGGGCTACAATGGGGAATATGTCTCGTTTATTTAGATGATGTGATTATATTTTCCAAGTTTTTTGAAGAACACATCAGGCATCTACACACAGTGTTCAGGAGTATTAAAGGAGCCGGATTAAACCTTAAACCGAAGAAATGGTCGTTGATGAGACATGAAGTGAAATTTTTAGGACATATCATGTCGTCAAAAGGTTTAGCTACAGATCCTAGTAAAACAATCAAAAATTGTCCACCTCCAAAGGATGCGACGGAGCTCAGATTGTCCACCTCCAAAGGATGTGACGGAGCTCAGACGTTTCCTTGGACTCTGCAGTTATTATCGAAGATTTATTGGAGGTCATGCTAAAATAGCTAGCCCGTTAACAGGTTAACAGAAAAAGGACGAGAATTTTTATGGAGTGATGAGTGTCAACGAGCGTTTGAGGCCCTGAAGGAGACGCTTATCACGTCTCCAGTATTGGTGTATCCTGATCCAAGTATACCTTTTATACTTGACACAGATGCAAGTGGTTGCGGGACAGGAGCCGTGCTCTCCCAAGTAATTGAAGGTCAAGAAAGAGTTGTTGCATATGCTAGTCGTAGCCTGTCGAAGAGCGAGCGCAATTATTGTGTTACGAGGAGAGAACTGCTCGCTGTGGTTCACTTCGTCAAGCATTTTAAGCCTTACCACTATGGTCGGAAGTTCACAGTAAGGACTGATCATGGAGCTCTTAGGTGGCTCATAAACTTTAAAAACCCTGAGGGTCAGATTGCTCGATGGATAGAAATATTATCGGCATTTGACTATGAAATTGTTCACAGAGCTGGTAGAGGACATGGAAATGCAGATACGCTATCGAGGAAACCATGTATACAGTATGGTCAGGCTCATAAAGTACAAGACAAGAGTGAAATAGAGCCATTGGAGTAATTTCTGACATGAGCAAGCTGATGCAGAGATTTCAAGATTAATAAAATGGAAAGAAGACGATGTGAATCCCGACTGGAAAACCGTTTCACCAGCGAGCCCTTTACTTAAAGTCCTGTGGTCAAAATGTGAGCAGTTGGATCTTCAAGACGGTGTTCTGTATTTAACAGATGAACGAGAGGGACGCCAAAGTCGCAAAAGAGCCATAGTTCCTGTAGAAGATAGAGTAAGAGATTGTGAAACTCTCACACGAACCTCCAACGAGTGCTCACCTAGGTATCACAGTAGTATTGTAGTCCAATAAAGATGCGGAAGAGGAAAGCAGCCTGGCAATCTTTTGCTGCGGGAGCTCCTATGGAAAGAGTAGGAATCGACGTTGTCGGAAGAATAGAGCTAGCAACCGTTCGAGGAAACAGCTACATTTTAGTCATAACATAACATTATTTTACCAAGTTCAGCGATGCATTTGCCATGCCAAACATGGAGGCGAGAACAGTAGCCAAATGTTTCGTGGAGAATTTTGTACTATGATATGGTAGACAACTACATTCAGATCAGGGAAGGCAGTTTGAGAGCGAATTGTTTCAAGGGCTCTGTAATTTGTCGAGAATAGTCAAGACGAGAACAATCCCTTACAGACCAGAATCAAATGGACAGGTGGAAAGAATGAACCGAACGCTAAAATCTATGTTATCGTCGTATGTGCATGACAAAGAAGAAAACTGGGATGATGTGTTACCATACGTAATGTATGCATATCTAGCGACAGTGCACCAGTCCACCAACAAAACTCCAAATTTGCTGATGTTTGGTCGAGAGGTCATTACACCAGTTGATTTGCTCGATGGATTACCTCCTAGGGAAATGTATCCAGAAGCAGTAATAACAGTAATAAGAAAGATATCTGATATCACCTACGAAATCAGGGATGAAAATTCAAAGCGAGCTCAAGTAGTACACATCGATCGCTCGCGAGTCTACGAGTCTCGTAATGTTCCGGACAATAACGACGAAGAACTAATGGATTATCCGGTGAATTTAGACGATGAACAAAACTTTGTAGATGATGACGACGAAGGAGCTACCTCCGATGAACTTAGTCAACTTTGGTTTAGATCGGTTTAGATCTCGTCATGGAAGAGTATCGAGACGTCCTCATTATCTGGATAGTTATATTTGTTAACTATTTTCGAGCGAGTGAGTTAGAAATTCCGCTCTCGAGGAGGACGACTCTCTAATTCCACTTATTTAAACAGCTATGTCTGTTGAATGCCATTGTTGAGGTTTGGGAATATGAAGCCCAATTAATTGTCTTAAGCTGGTTGTTTTATGATTTTAGATGAATTCTAGCCTTGGTTCCTACCATTGTAATTGCTGTGAAAACACCACCGCCAAGAAGTAATCAGCGTCATCGATCTACAGAGAGACATTTGGAGACCGAAAGGGAGAGTAAGGCTGGGGCGATTTTGAGAGTCAGAGAGAGGGAGGGAATTGCGATGGTGAGACCAGTAAGAGTGGAAATACTCAGGAGAGAGCTAGTGAAAGAAGAGAGGATAGAGCTAGTGAAAGAAGAGAAGATAGAGAAGGAGTAGAAGAATTGGGGATAGGAGAAGAAGTAGCCGAGGAGACGATCGATTGAAAGAGGAGGTGGTGGTCGAGCTCAAGGAGAAACAGGTTTCGAAGAATAAGACCTAGGTCTCCCACTTCGTCGGATGACGCGGACGTACGGGAGAACAGAGAAGATAACGTACCTACACCTTATGTATCGTAATCCCTTCCACAGGTAGATGAAAGGATTACAGGCCAAGATAGTGTACTAGAACCCTGTGGTAACCGGAACTTTAATACAAAACGCCACTGCAAGGGCCAAATACGAAGGCCTTTTGGCCTGCAGGACTTGCCTTGGAAAAACCACCTTTCAGTCCCCCCTCTCAGGCATATTCTAGATACACCCCTGATTGATATGGTTTTCAAAGGTTTAGGATTTGCTATAACGATGGATTTCGTTCGTGTATAATGTATATACTTACAAGTGCGAGTAAGTAATTTTTGCCCTCGGAAGAACACGTGTTCGTCGGTAAAACTTAGACGTTACACCCCCCCCCCCCAGTCAAAATGGTCACGCTACGCCCCTGTTTAGGACAAGTGTCAGTTCATATTTGTGCATTTTACAAGTTTTGTTATTGTCATGATATGTAAGGATTTTATTATATGGATACGATGTAGAGTCTACCCCCCCCCCCCCCACTTTTACTGAACTCGTCGGTAAAACGCGGAATCGGTCGGCAAAAAGGGGGTCATGGATGGAACCGTCGGTAAAACGCGGAATCAATCGACTGATTAACCTAAAAAGTCAAAACATTGTGTTGGTGATGATCGGTCGATAAAAGGTGGTAAAACCAATTTACCTAAAAAGTAAAAACCTTGTGTTGGCTATGATGTTATCAGTAAACTGTCAACATTAAAAGTATTTTTTTTTACTGAAACTACCAGAATCGGTCGGCATATTTGGTTATGACTGGAGTCTTCGGTAAAACCGATTGGTTAACCGATACCCTTGTTATCGGTAAGCTGTTCGTTATTTGAATTTGTCGGTAAAACGCGGAATTGGCCGATAGAAGAAGGTCATAGATAGAGCCGTCGGTAAAACAGATTTGTTAACCGAAAGAGTGAAAACCTTGTGTCAGTTATGATGTTATCGGAAAACTGTTCGTCTACATAAAAAGTGATTTTTACTGAACTGGTCGGTAAAACGCAGAATAGTCGAAAAAGGCTATATAAAACATATGGTTGTCCGGCGAAAATTGATAATTTTGACCGGTGGAAACGACTTCCAAAATCGCGTCAGATGTATTCTCCGGGTTTCCTAGTTTGTAAAATTTTCCGGGGGAGAACACCCGAAACCCCCCGCCATGTCGGTAAAACGCAGAATAGGTCAAAAAAGGACATAGAAAACATATGGTTTACCGATGAAAATTGATAATTTGGACCAGTGGAAATGACTTCCAAAATCGCGTCAGATGTATTCTCCGGGTTTCCTAGTATGTAAAATTTTCCGGGGAAGGACCCCCGAACCCCCCACCACTGCAAGGGCCAAATACGAAGGCCTTTGGCCTGCAGGACTTGCCTTGGAAAAACCACCTTTCAGTCCCCCCTCTCAGGCATATTCTAGATACACCCCTGATTGATATGGTTTTCAAAGGTTTAGGATTTGCTATAACGATGGATTTCGTTCGTGGATAATGTATATACTTACAAGTGCGAGTAAGTAATTTTTGCCCTCGGAAGAACACGTGTTCGTCGGTAAAACTTAGACGTTACACCCCCCCCCCCCCCAGTCAAAATGGTCACGCTACGCCCCTGTTTAGGACAAGTGTCAGTTCATATTTGTGCATTTTACAAGTTTAGAATTATTTTCGCATTGTCCCGATTTTCAGGTCACAATATTTTATTTAGGACCTGTTATTCTATAGGTGGCTTTAGGGGGGTACCATGTGACCATAGGCCTATGTAAACAGCGAAGCACGCTGTATTTAACGAGTTGGGGATCAGCAGACATCAGAATAGGATTGTCAAAATAGGATTCTCTAATCAGTGACTCCCTATGGAGCGATTCGGGTATTTAGCGATTCGGTCCCTGCTCGAGAGTATCGTTATCTTAATGTAATGTTATGCTGTCTATAAGATAAAGTCTATATTTTTATTGGATCTTGTTTGAGGATTGCTACCCTTGGGCTAGCCCTTACCCATCGTATTCAGCAACATGGGAGAGCCACTTTACTTTACCATTATTTGGCATACCCCAGTGTTGGATAACGGGCGTAGATTTCCTTGCAACAAAGACCAAGGATATTACAATAGTAAACGTGATTATGGTTTATGGGACCTATCTAAACTTTGAAAAGGAACTAAAATCTAAAGGAGGGAAGGTACTGGTATCTGGCAGGAAAAAGATTAAACCGAAAGTTATAATCAGTTTTGCCCGTCGGCTAAGCTTCGATCGAATACGTCCGCTGAACATTTGTGAGAATCGAAAATAGATCTAGTCAAACAATGACAGCCGGGGTTTTGACAATTTTCCTTCGCACATGTCGTTTGTGAATTGTTGATTATTTGAGATGACAGATACTTCAAATCGCAATGATAATTTTGATAATCATTGTTTTAGCCCCGACCAGACAAATTATAATGATAAACATGTATGATTAGTAGGCATGATTAATTAGGCTAATACTATGCTACGATCTTCTACAGTCCTAGTTCTACTGGTCGGTCTACTGCCAAGACTGGTACAGTTCTAGGCTAGGGCTTATTATATATTGATTTTTAAATTGTTCTCATCGACTCCTGTCACTAGTAATCAAAATATGGTTGTCAATTAATTTCCATTCTCTAAGAATGGCTTCTATTTTAGGGTCGATACAAATGTAAATTTTTAAAATTTTCCCATGGCATTGGAATTAAACATACTACCTACACAAATCCTATAAATTTTTAGAGAAAATGAACATTTCAATACTTTTTTTTAATCTTATTTGTACCATTTATTTAACCTCCAAACAGGGTTAGATTGTCTTTAGGTTGTGAAAATGCCAACCACGGCCATTTAAATAAAACTCAAAATTGGAAATATGAGGGGGATTTTCAGGCTGAAATTTGGATCCATCTTACAATTTGTAGGCAAAGAGGAAATGTGTTCTGTTAAGACCCAAAATGAGAATCTGTGTTTTTTAGGGCACAATGTGGTCAGTGAGGCTAGTTTAGTATTTTTTTTTTTTGATTAACGGTAATACTAGACCTAGATCTAATATAAATTCCACGAAATCTGTTGTTGACAAAAAATGGTCCTTGCAGACGACACTGGACGAAGTGGGCCACAGTGCACCTCCTCTCCAGTCTAATTAAAATATAGACCTAACTTTCGTTTGTATTTTATTAGTTTCGTTTCGAATGTTTTTATTAGCTATTCGCTTTGTACGTAACCACTATAAATGTAGTTAGATCTAGCACTGCCCTTTAGAGGGACCCAGGCTTTATTAGTTTCGGAAAATCATCCGACAGCCTCAAACACATGAAATCTTTTGGTTAGCTAATCAGAAATAGTCTACAGAGCTTACCTTTGAAATTTGAGCCTTCAAATCCATGTGTATCCATAATTATCCGTGTTTGAAAAATCAAAATGTCTTAAGAAATTACGAACGTCACGCCATATTGGAAAACGGTTCGTCTTGATAATCAAAGAGTTATCCTTCCCGTCGTGCAATAGCGGTCATCTATATAAATAGACTACAACGCATTTTCAATTGTAGACTTTGTCAACAGGACACACAATTTTCAGACTGACTGGAGACCAAAAATGAAAAGTGAAATTTTTTGTTTGAGGTATATTTCAAGGTATTTTGCGATTTTCTTAGAGCTTGAGTATTTCTGAGGACTGTTTAAATGTAACAAAGGCCCAAAACGACCCCTAAAAATGAAGCCTGGGACCCTTTAATACGGACTGTTCGAACGACCTTTGACCTAACTCAGTTTTAACCTAATGACCTCTGTTTTAACCGATCGACTTAATTTGAACTGATACAGAACGGCCAATGAAAACCTTAGCACAAAGGCCATTTCTCATATCAAACGCACATTTCTTTTAGTATAAACCTTCTTCGGTGTCTATATTTAATCCATAATAAAGAAATAATTTATCAGCGGTTGACGAAACAGCCATATTGTTTTACTTTCTATTTGAGCGGACTTGATAAGCTAGTCTTAAATGTCTCAGAATGCACCAATTGTTCGCGTCACATAACCATTTCACAGGAAATGGAAGCCACGTGATTTCGTGGAATTTATACTAGATCTAGGTCTAGTATTACCGTTAATAAAGATAGCTTGCCAGGCAAGGTAATATACGCCCACTGGCAGCATTTATTTTTATTTTATTAAAAACTTTTCAGTAAGGTTACAATAAGTGGAATGAAATATTCTACTTTCCACCATATATTTTTTTCTAGGGTCTTTAGTTTCATTAAAACTGTCAAGAATTGTACCTAACTCAACTCATCAAATATTTTTCGGTATTTTATGATTTGCAATAGGGTTCACCCTTAATAATATTTTGATATTTTTAATTCTCAATAAGGCTCATTCTTGGTTGATATTAAACAATTTCAGAGAGTTTTGTCAAAAATGAATGTTTAGAGTGTTCACAAGCCAAAAGTTGAAAGCGTTTTATAAACAGGCCCTATAACTGACACTAAATAATTTTCGATTTATCTGATTTTCAATAGGGTTTATCCTTGTGAGAAAACAAATACTAAAGCCAAGCTTCATCAAAATCCATTCAAAATTGTTCTTTCTAGAGTGTATACGAGTTAAATTGAACGCGTTTTCAAAAACAAGAGCAATAACTTGTACTACATTTTTCGATTTTCAATAGAGTTCATCCTAGGGAGAAAAAAAATACTCAAGCCAAGTTTCATCAAAATCCATTAAAAATTGTTCTTTCTAGAGTGTTTACAAGCAAAAATTGAACGCGTTTTCAAGAACAAGGGCTATAACTGACACTAAATATATTTCGATTTATTTGATTAATAATAGGGTTCATCCTTAGGTAAAAACAAATACTCAAGCCAAGTTTAATCAAAATTCATTAAGAATTGTTCTTTCTAGAGTGTTTACAAGCTAAAATTGAACGCGTTTTCAAGAACAAGAGCAGTAACTCATACTAAATTTTTTTTCGATTTCGCTGATTTTCAAAAGAATTCATCCTTGAGTTATAACACAATCTCACACCAAGTTTCATCGAAATCCGTCAAGAATTGTGCCATGTAGAGTGTTTACGAGACAAAAATCGAACGCGTTAAAAAGAACAAGGGCAATAATTCATATTAGATATATTTTGATATTTTTATATCAAACAATTTCAGTGAGTTTTGTCAACATTGGTCATGAATTGTACCTTCTAGAGTGTTTATTAGCCAAAAAGTTAAACGCTTTTTCAAATACAAGGGCAATAACTGACACTAAATATATTTCGATTTATTTGATTTTCAATAAGGTTCATCCTTGGGTAAAAATAAATACTCAAGCCAAGTTTTATCAAAATCCATTAAGAATTGTTTTTAATAGAGTTTTTACAAGCTAAAACTGAACGCGTTTTCAAAAACAAGGGCAATTACTGATACTAAATATTTTTCGATTTAACTGAATTTCAATAGGGTTCATCCTTAGGTGATTACAAATTTGCTAAGTTACGTCAAAATCGCTCAAGAATTGTGACTTGTACAGTGTTTACAAGGAAAAAATCCAACACATTTTATAGAACAAGGGCAATAATTCGTATCAAATATATTTCGATATTTTCTATTTTCAAAAGGGTTCACCCTTGGGTGATATTAAACAATTTCAACAAGTTTTGTCAAAATCGGTCAATAACTATGCTTTGTAGAGTCTTTTAAAGCCAAATATTGAACGCGTTTTCAAAAACAAGGGCAATAACTGATATTAAATTTTTTTTAGATTTTACTGGTTTTCAATAGGCTTCATCCTTGGGTGATAACAAATACTCAAGCCAAGTTTCATCAAAATCCATGAAGAATTGTTCTCTCAAGAGTGTTTACAAGCTAAAATTGAAAGCGTTTTCAAGAACAAGGGCAATAGCTCATACTAAATGTTTTTCGATTTCGCTGATTTTTAATAGGGTTTATCCTTGAGTTATAACATACTCTCACACCAAGTTTCATCAAAATTTGGCAAGAATTGCACATTGTAGAGTGTTTACGAGCCATTCAAGAACAAGGGCAAAAACTCATACTAAATTTTTTTTCAGATTTCGCTGATTTTAAATAGGGTTCATTCTTGGGTGATCATAAACACTCATATAAAGTTTCATCTAAATCCGTCAAGAATTGCACCTTGTAGAGTGTTTACGAGCAATTGCGGGCGGACGGACCGACATGGGTGACGACAATATACATACGCCCCCCATTTCATGTGGGCGTATAAAAATACTAAACTAGCGTCACTGACCACATTGTGTCCTAAAAAAATACAGGTTCTCATTTTGGGTTTTTACACAACACATTTTCCCCCTTGCCTTCAAATTGTGAGATGGATCCAAATTTCAGTCTGAAAATCCCCCTCATATTTCCAATTTTGAGTTTTATTTAAATGGCCATGGTTGGCATTTTCACAAACTTAAGACAATCTAAACCTGTTTGGAGGTTAATATTTCAATGGTACAAATAAGATTAAAGCTACTTGGCCTATCATATTAATTTAGGTAGACTTAGCCTACTGTGTGGCCACAATGTTGTGTATTTCAATTTTGCCTATTAGTATTATTCATATGTGAAATAAAATATAAACTTCAAAATAATTCTGATAGCCTTAGATTTTCTTAAAAAGGGTTTTAAAAATGGTTAAAAAAAAGTTTTGAAATGTGGTTCATTTTTCTGAAAATTTATAGGTTTTGTGTAGATAGTATGTTTAATTCCAATGCGATGGGAAAATTTTGAAAATTTATATTTCTATCGACCCTAAAGTAGAAGCCATTCTTAGAGAATGGGAATTAATTGACAACCATATTTTGATAACTAGTGACAGGAGTCGATGAGAACAATTTAAAAATCAATATATAATATTAAATATATAATAATAAATAATAATATTTTATAAGTAAAAGAATCAAGATAGCTTGCCAGGCAAGGTAATATACGCCCACTGGCAGCATTTATTTCAAATAAAAACTTTTCAGTAAGGTTACAATAAGTGGAATGAATTATTCAACCTACCAACCTATTTTTTTCTAGGGTCTCTAGTTTCATTAAAAACTGTCAAGAATTTACCTAATAACAACTCATTAAATATTTTTCGGTATTTTTATGATTTGCAATAGGGTTCACCCTTAATAATATTTTGATATTTTTAATTCTTAATAAGGCTCATCCTTGGTTGATATTAAACAATTTCAGCGAGTTTTGTCAAAAAGGAATGTTTAGAGTGTTCACAAGCCAAAAGTTGAAAGCGTTTTTGAAAACAGGCGCAATAACTGTCACTAAATATTTTTCGATTTATCTGATTTTCAATAGGGTTTATCTATTGAGAAAACAAATACTAAAGCCAAGTTTCATCAAAATCCATTCAAAATTGTTCTTTGGTTTACGAGTTAAATTGAACGCGTTTTCAAAAACAAGGTCAATAACTTGTACTAAATATTTTTCGATTTTCAATAGGGTTCATCCTTGGGAGACAACAAATACTCCAGCCAAGTTACATCAAAATCCATTAAAAATTGTTCTTTCTAGAGTGTTTACAAGCTAAAATTGAACGCGTTTTCAAGAACAAGGGCTATAACTGACACTAAATATATTTCTATTTATTTGATTTACAATAGGGTTCATCCTTGGGTAAAAACAAATACTCAAGCCAAAGTTAATCAAAATCCATTAAGAATAGTTCTTTCTAGAGTGTTTACAAGCTAAAATTGAATGCGTTTTCAAGAACAAGGGCAGTAACTCATACTAAAATTTTTTTCGATTTTGCTGATTTTCAATAGGGTTCATCCTTGAGTTATAACACACTCTCACACCAAGTTTCATCGAAATTCATCAAGAATTGTGCCATGTAGAGTGTTTACGAGACAAAAATCTAACGTGTTTAAAAGAACAAGGGCAATAATTCATATTAGATATATTTTGATATTTTTAATTTTCAATTAGGCTCATCCCTTGCGATATCCAACAATTTCAGTGAGTTTTGTCAAAATTGGTCATGAATTGTACCTTCTAGAGTGTTATTAGCCAAAAAGTTAAACCCGTTTGCAAACACAAGGGCAATAACTGACACTAAATATATTTCGATTTATTTGATTTTCAATAAGGTTCATCCTTGGGTAAAAACAAATACTCAAGCCAAGTTTTATCAAAATCCATTAAGAATTGTTCTTTCTAGATTGCTTTTAAAGCTAAAATTGAACGCGTTTTCAAACACAAGGGCAATAACTGATACTAAATATTTTTCGATTTAACTGAATTTCAATAGGGTTCATCCTTAAGTGATTAGAAATACTCATGCCAAGTTATGTCAAAATCGCTCAAGAATTGTGACTTGTAGAGTGTTTACAGGGCAAAAATCCAACACATTTTATAGAACAAGGCCAATAATTCCTATTAAATATATTTCGATATGTGCTATTTTCAAAAGGGTTCATTCTTGGGTGATATTAAACAATTTCAGCAAGTTTCGTCAAAATCGGTCAATAACTGTGCTTTGTAGAGTGTTTACAAGCTAAAAATTGAACGCGTTTTCAAAAACAAGGGCAATAACCGATATTAATTTTTTTTTCGAATTGACTGGTTTTCAATAGGCTTCATCCTTGGGTGATAACAAATACTCAGGCCAAGTTTCATTAAAATCCATTAAAAATTGTTCTCTCAAGAGTGTTCACAAGCTAAAATTGAACGCGTTTTCAAGAACAAGGGCAATAACTCATACTAAATGTTTTTCGATTTTGCTGATTTTCGATAGGGTTTATCCTTGAGTTATAACATACTCTCACACCAAGTTTCATCAAAATCGGTCAAGAATTGCACTTTGTAGAGTGTTTACGATCCATTCAAGAACAAGGGCACAAACTCATACTAATTTTTTTCCGATTTCGCTGATTTTCAATAGGGTTCATCCTTGCGTGACCATAAACACTCATATTAAGTTTCATCTAAATCCGTCAAGAATTACACCGTGTAGAGTGTTTACGAGCAATTGTGGACGGACGGACGGACGGACGGATGTGGGTGACGACAATATACGCCCCCATTTCATGTGGGCGTATAAAAATCGAAATTAAAAAATCGGTTTCTGTTGTATTTCTTTCTCGAAACTCGTAGAATAGAGACACACAGATTAAAAGT
This sequence comes from Nipponacmea schrenckii, assembly GCA_030562195.1. Taxonomy (NCBI): domain Eukaryota; kingdom Metazoa; phylum Mollusca; class Gastropoda; family Lottiidae; genus Nipponacmea; species Nipponacmea schrenckii. The sequence continues at coordinate 25,295,061 of CM060199.1, forward strand.
AACTGTAGATTTAGTTAATCCAACAATGAATGCACAACGAAACATCAATAATTCAAATATACGCTCAACATATTTAGCACATGGTAAATTACACAAATCATACATACAGTAAGTAAGCACTTTAATTGAATCCCCCCGAGGCCTAAGCCATTAGCCTATTTATATAAAACTTATACAATCAAGAAGCCACCTTAACAATCCAGAAATGATACATTGTTGCACACTGTTTTCACAGGTCATATTGCATCATAATATTAGTTGAGAAGCCTTTAGTACCTTTTGAAAGTAAAATCTCTAAAGTTTTAGAATAATCTGGGTCAATACCATAACAATTTCCATATATATTTCGGAAATCGGTTGTAGATTCTATATACACTAAAATAACACAAATCGGATAAACTCCCGAAAATTTCCAAAATTTTAAAAGCGCAATTTTGATAAAAAGACCAAGTGTTATATAATAATGGAAAGATTAAGCGTAAAAGGAATATGTAAGAAATTTTATGTTAATTAGGTCACGTGACAGAGCTCTTTAAAGTTATAAGTCCTGATTTTCAATTGGCCACAAAACTGAAAGTGAACATCGCACAACAAAAGGGCAATAACTTGTGTTAAGGTCAAAAGGTCACCAAAGGTCAAGATCAGGAAATTTGAGCTGTGAAAGTTTTGACAATTACTGATAAAATTCACCCGGATATTAAGTAAAGCAAAACTTAAAGGGGCACAATCTTGATTTTGAGTGGTCGTTTTGGGCCTTTTTTACATTTAAACAGTCCTCAGAAATACTCAAGCTCTAAGAAAATCGCAAAATACCTTGAAATATACCTAAAAAATTTCACTTTTTATGTTTTTTCCGTGCTGTACGCGGCTGGTCTTCAGTCAGTCTGAAAATTGTGTGTCCTGTTGACAAAATCTAAAATTGTTATTACATGTACTTTCTTTTGTTTTATCAGTGTGGGCCTGCGCAGTAGTCTATTTATAACTCTTTGATTTTCCAATATGGCGGGACGTTCATAATATCTTAAGACATTATGATTTTCAAACACGGATAAATATGTATACCCATGGATTTGAAGGCTCAAATTTCAAAGGTGAGCTCTGTAGACTATGTCTGTTTAGCTAAACAAAAGATTTCATGTGTTTGAGGCTGTCGGATAATTGTCCGAAACAAATCAACCCTGTGCCCCTTTAAATTCAAAAATTCCCTCGCATATTTTTTTTGCGCAATCGATTTTTGTTTCCATGAAATCTAATTTTAACCCTGAGGCCCTATTTTGAGTTTTACAAAAGTTAGTCATCAAAATGGCGGCTTATCCATTACTTACGGCTCAGATTTTGTTATTCTAATATCATGAAATAGATCATTCTATTTCATTGCAAAAAAAATTTCAAATATCTTTAATATTATAAAATATTATATTATATATATCTTGTATATGCAAATTTCAACTTTAAAAGCAAATGACATCAAAACCGGAAGTAATATCGAAATTTTGAAAATTAATTATAGTTCGCAATCTTAATGTCTATATATCTGTAAGTTTTCGAAACAACACTGTAGAAGTTAGTAAATGCGAACATTTAAAAAGATATGGGACAAAATCTCGAAAATAACTTTCACTGTTGTTCACAACTCTAGTTATTATTTAATCAAAGTCATTCAACAGGCTGAAAAAGACTTCATTGTCTACTGTTATTTAGAAGGGCCGAGAACATTTTGGCCGTGATGGTATTCTTGATATTTTATACGCAGATAACGGTCCTCGGTTTACTGCTCTATATCTTTCACATTTTTCTTGTGAAGTTACTTAAAATATTAAGATTATGTTCCATCTACCTGACAAACATGAAGCACTCATTCATTGCACCCTGAAGACATTTCGAGATAAGGTTTCTCAATTGCTGCTATGTCCACTGAAGATGTAATTTTTTCATCGCAAAGGTAACCAGGCGTGCTGTTCACAACTCTAGTTATTATTTAATCAAAGTCATTCAGATTTTTTTTAACTCAACAGGCTGAAGAAGACTTCATCGTCTACAGTTATTTAGAAGGGCCGAGAACATTTTAGCCGTGATGGAATTCTTGATATTTTATACGCAGAAAACGGTCCTCGGTTTACTGCTATACATCTTTCACATGTTTCTTGTGAAGTTAATTAAAATATTAAGATTAAGTTTCATCTACCTGACAAACATGAAGCACTCATTCATTGCACCCTGAAGGCATTTCGAGATAAGGTTTCTCATTCGCTGCTATGTCCACTGAAGATGTAATTTTTATCACAAAGGTAACCAGGCGTATCGAGCTGGACCGCAATTCATTGTTATGTGCAAACTTCTATAGAAATGTATATAGTAGGTTGTGTTAGTGCATTAAAAGCAGAAACAACATAAACCTACCTAATCTAACTGCGGCAGCATTGCTTCTTGGATTTTTCATGTCTTGATGCTCACTTTCCCATACAGGTTTAGAAGAAAATTCAAAACCATCTGAATTATAGTTACAAACCAAGTTCTCATCTTTTTCAGTGATAGTTTCATTATCAAACCCTCGACCTATTAATAGATGACAAGTAAGTGTTCGAAATAATTGAATGTGTGTATTCTTTTTAAGTGGCAATCAATTTATCTATCCTATGTTTTCGTACTTTGGGGGGGGGGGGTGACTAGAAAAAGGCTGAAATAGAGAGAGCGCTTTTGTTCGGACCAAACATATCAAAATGTGCTTGAATAAAAGATGAATATGTAGCATTGTTATACTTGATGAATTATTGTTAAGCTCTACTGAATCAAAAGACTCGCCTTTAGTTAATTTCACACAGCTGGGAAGAGGTTTATATCAAACAGATTCGTTGTGAATCTTATGTCATTAGTGTCACACTTCTAACACTTGAAGAGTTAAAACCATGAGTTGGGTAATTAATTATTAAGGTACATCTGGTAAGATGACCATCTATTTCATAGGACAAGATCTTACATCTTTTATCGTCACCTATCGAGTACTTGAAAAGTAAAACCATGTGTGGGTAAATTACTGTAGTATTAAGGGACAACAAGGGATGGATTTTATCTAAGTTCTAACAGATATCCTTAATGACGAACATCTGGAGAAATAATATAAATATAGGTATTAAACTATGAGAGGACGTCTTTCGACTCATTCACTCTTTGGCAAGAGAAAGGTCTGAGGTAGATCTTTTGATACAGTAGAGTGCCATTAGTGTTTGATGGAAATAAAGTAGGATTTGTTATACGTTTTAATGTGCCTTCAATTCATTGTGTCTTGGGAATAGAAGAAGAGTCCAATAACCAATATGTCACTAGCCTAGTAGCAAGGGAACCTACAACAGCAAGCCCAAGCTTATATCTCCAACCAAAATAGCTTGCCTACAATTTATAGATAACCTGCCTACAGAATATATGCAGAGCGTATTAAGAACTTGTCTGCAATGGTGCCCTGACGGTTCGTTCCAGAAAAAAGTCCGAAAAAGAAGCCAAATATCAAGCCTTGAGTAATCGGTGAGTAAGTTTTATGATTCGCATTTATTTGTCTAACGATTGTCAAGTCTTACGGTCTGATATTCTATTATATTACCTCTTTTGTTTCCTTCTTTGTCTCTCGCCCTATTTCATTAGTTCATTATGTAATAATTTATTTTACATAAATAGGCATAAAATAATTTATAATATCTAATATATAACTATTATTCAACATGGATTCTGAAATTTTTTATCTTCTACATGATTAACTGGACAAGGTATTGGAAGTTGACATTGAACGACAAAAATGAAGAAATCAATACAAAGGTCTCGACAAGGGAAATAACTTTTGTGCATGTCACAAGGTCACAAAAGGTCAAGATCACGATATATCAACCTTCGAAAATTAGGCACTTAGTGAAAAAATTTAACCGGAAATAAAGGAAAAGCTAAATCGAAATTCAAAATTCAGCTTCCTGAGAATTGTTAGCAATCATTGTTACATAGATATCAAAATTACAATTGTCCGATTAACCCCTAAGGCCCCATTTTTCGTTTTATAAAAGTAAGTAGTTTAATCATGGCGGCTGACCTGTTACTTCCGGGTCAATTTTAGTTAATTATTAAATCATGATGGGTTAATAGTTACTAATTGCAAAAAAAAAAAAATTCAAATATCTTAAGAATTCCGGAAGTTGAAATTTCAAGTTTAGAGTCGAATGACGTCACAACCGGAAGTGGTGTTATTTTGAAAACATATTTTTGTTGACAAGTACATTGTCTATCAACATATTAATTTTTATTTCGATCAGATCAAAATTCTGAAAGAAAGTGTTAAATTTAAAAATCAAAAAGTCAGCGACAAAAGTCAAAATATTAAATTTTTTAAATTGCTATCCTTTATAGTTTAGTTCAAAGAAGTTAATAAGAAAAGTTTGAGCGAAATTCGATTTGAAATAGAGCTGTTATGTGAGAAAAACTAAAAAAACTTTGGGATGTTATACGTCATTTCCGGTTTGGCAAAATTGCGTCATTTTACATTTAAATAACAATGAGCACTAGTTTACGTTAGAATATCGCGTCAGATTATGTGAGACCAGAAAGAGAGACTAGAGCCGTACGCCTAACGGCACTGAAGCAGTGCGTTGCATCCAGGGATTCGTTCGTTAAGCAAAAGAAAGAAAAGGTATATCAAAAAAAAAATGTGCATTATAAATGGATTTGGATTTCATAACAAACGCTCCTATAACCCCCCCCCCCTTTTCCCCTTTCCCCCTCTTTGCCGCTCCCCATCCTTAGCCCTCATCATCAATTAACAGAGGTAATAAGCTAAAATCATAATACAAAAATGGATAAAGGGTCGTTTAATCAAAAAAAGATATCCGCCGAAACTCATATTTTGTAAATCGCCCAAACGCAGAGAATAATATCCAATGGATTGTTTCATATATTAAATTCGCAATTTTCAGATGGCGATGAAACCAAAAGTACACATTGTACAACATAGCATTGGATAGACATTGTCGAAAGCTATTTACTTTGTACAAATCAAAAGGTAACTAATGGGATTAAGTTGTCGTAAGTTGCCAGGGTATAACATTGAGACACCACATATAACGCGGCTTAAGATTTTAAAATTAATATTGAATAGAGTTCCGTCCCTTAGACCAATATTCCACTCAACTGTATATTATTGTTGCATGAGAGATACAATTTAAAATTCTAAAGGTTGTAATTTCGTTCCAAATATTCCATATTTACGTCACCCACAACAGGAAATAAACCGCAATTCCATTTATTTAACATATATAATAACTTTGAATCATTTTAACTGGATGTAGAACGATTAAACTAAAAAATAAATTCTGATCGCTGAAACTCATATCTTGTAGATCGCCCAAATGCAACACACATTAAACAGATTGTTTTATGGCAAAAATTCGCAATTTTGAAAAGGCGATGAAAGCGGAAGTATACATCTTACAATAAAGCTTTATATATCATTGGACAGAACTTCTCGAGAGCTATCACGTTTGTACAGGTCAAAAAGTCGTCAAATGTCAACGTCACAATATACGACCCTTCAAAGTTTTTACAAATTTTAATCGTAAAAAAATCAAAATCAAAATCGAAATTCAAAAATCGGTTTCCATATATATTTCGTCAATCGGTTATAGATTCTATATACATCAAAATAACACAAATCGAATTATCCCCCGAGACCCTATTTCGATTTAAAGAAAAACACGCACAGTTAGTATAGAAGAAATTACAAAATTTTGAAATTTTTAAACGCGCAATTTTGATCAAAATTCCTAGTGTGATATATTAATAGAAAGATGAGATTAAGCGGAAAAGGTATATGTAAGAAATTCTGTCCTATGTAAATTAGGTCACGTGATAGAGCTCTTTAAAGTTGAAATTCGTGATTTTCAATTGGCTGTAAAACCGGAAGTAAACATCGGACAACAAAAGTGAAGATACCATTGGGTAGATATAATCAAGGGCAATAACTTTTGTTCAGGTCAAAAGGTCACCGAAGGTCAAGGTCGCAAAATATGACCTTTTAAATTTTTGACAATTACTGGAAAATTTCAACCGGAAATAAAAGAAAAGCAAAAGCGAAATTCAAAAATCCCTTCCCATACTTTTTTGCGCAATCATTGAATGTTTTTAGAAAACCTTAAATTATGCAAATTAGATTTAACCCTGAGGCCCCATTTTGAGTTTTACAAAAATTAGTCATATCAAGATGGCGGCTAATCCGTTACTTCCGGTTCGGATTTTTTTAATTTAGCATCATTTAATAGACAATTGTAGCTAATTGCAAAAGATATTTTTTCAATATCTTCATTATTCCGGAAGTGCAAAATTCAACTTTAAAAGCAAATAACATCAAAACCGGAAGTGATATCGAAATTTTGAAAATTAATTATAGTTCGCAATCAAAATGTCTATATATCTGTAAATTTTCAGATCAATCGAAATAAAATTGTAGAAGTTGAGAAAACCGCAAAAATTAAAATTAAAAAAGTCAGCGACAAAGTTCAAAATTCTAAAAGTTTGAAAAAACGATCTTGTAAAGAAAGATTGAAAGTAATAAATAAAAAAACGCTATCAAAATTGATTAAAGAGGCCCAGGCTTTATTTGTTTCGGACAATCATCCGACAGCCTCAAACACATGAATTCTTTTAGTTTAGCTAATCAGAAATAGTCTACAGAGCTTACCTTTGAAATTTGAGCCTTCAAATCCATGTGTATCCATAATTATCCGTGTTTGAAAAATCATAATGTATTAAGAAATTACGAACGTCCCGCCATATTGGAAAACGGTTCGTCTTGATAATCAAAGAGTTATCCTTCCCGTCGTGCAATAGCGGTCATCTATATAAATGAAAAAACGATCTTGTAAAGAAAGATTGAAAGTAATACATAAAAAAACGCTATCAAAATTGATTAAAGAGGCCCAGGCTTTATTTGTTTCGGACAATCATCCGACAGCCTCAAACACATGAAATCTTTTAGTTTAGCTAATCAGAAATAGTCTACAGAGCTTACCTTTGAAATTTGAGCCTTCAAATCCATGTGTATCCATAATTATCCGTGTTTGAAAAATCATAATGTATTAAGAAATTACGAACGTCCCGCCATATTGGAAAACGGTTCGTCTTGATAATCAAAGAGTTATCCTTCCCGTCGTGCAATAGCGGTCATCTATATAAATAGACTACAACGCATTTTCAATTGTAGACTTTGTCAACAGGACACACAATTTTCAGACTGACTGGAGACCAGTCGCGTACAGCACGGAAAAAAATGAAAAGTAAATTTTTTTGTTTGAGGTATATTTCAAGGTATTTTGCGATTTTCTTAGAGCTTGAGTATTTCTGAGGACTGTTTAAATGTAACAAAGGCCCAAAACGACCCCTAAAAATCAAGCCTGGGCCGCTTTAAAAACTAGCGTCGTAAATGAGAAAAAACCCAAAGTTAGACATAGGCCCGTACGTCATTTCCGGTTGGACAAAATGGCGTCAAAATACATTCATGTAGTTTAGTTTCGCGGGTTTTGCGGGAGAAATGTTAACGGAGATAAGCATCGGATTGAATAACCTTTAAAATTTGTATTTTGTTAATGTTTTCTTATAATATTATTAAAAAATCTAATATGTGGGGGATCAAATTATGGTATTAACGTGCTATACTATACTTGGATAATTACAAGGTCCAAAGTCAAATCACCGAGACGTATTTTATCTCCAATCCGCATATTTTGACTGAACATGTTATCTGTAATATTATTTCGGACGTTGTTCTTCATTGTGCCTCAAATATTTGATTTACCTTCGAACAGCCTACTTTTTCCTATAGCTGCAGCAGAGCTCACCCACTGCTCTCCAATCTGTATAGATATAGACGCAGTGGATTGTTCATGTTCAGTATATTCCTTCCTATAGACTTAATTCAATATCAAAGTTTTTTGTAAAATTTATGAGTGGTAAAAATAAAAAGATCTTTTAAAATACACATGAAATACATTTATTGAATCTAACCTTTATAAGCAGTATTTTGTTAACAATATTCTTTTATTATTAGAATAATTTTCAGTTGGCTTGATTAAATAGATTAACCATTTCTTTAATTATTATGTATTTCACACAGATCAAATTATCCCCTTTATCAAACGGTTGATATTAATAACAAAACGTGTATTATGACTAGTTCGGAGAGCTATAATACCGGAAGTAAACATTGGAGAACAAAAATGAACATACCATTGGATAGATTTGATCAAGAGGTATATCTTGTATTTTGTGGTCTGTTTTAGCACAATAAATTTCAAATCAATCGGACAAATACACGAGAAAATAGAAAATTTGGTCAAAATTGGCAAAATTCGGGTCAAAAACGTGTGCTATGAATTTTCAAAACTCGAATTTCTTTTAATGCTATCATATTAGATATTTAGCAAGATTCTAAAATTGAAAAATCCGAACAAAATTGAAGTCAAAACACGCCTTCAATGGCCAATTTTCTGTTTTTTGAACAGTTTTTAATTTTGCGCTTCCGGTTTAGCAAAACGTTCCAATTTATATTCATTCAGTAATAGACCAAAAATGAATATATAGGGCATTGAAAATGTTGTTGTAACTATTATAGTTGCTGAAGACTGCTTGTTACAAAATCTTAATTTTTAAAAATTACGAAAACAGAGCAGTGCGTTCGAAGAACACACTGCAACTAGAATCGTAAACGATATTGATACAGTGCGTAACCCTTTTGTTAATATTCATTGGTTGATAATTAATTTAATCTTAGTGGTAGTGGAAAGGCGTACTAAAACATTCGGTAGGAAAAAGTCGATTTTAGAATGTTTGTAAATCTAGAATTCATAATCGAATAACACAAAAAGGATTTCACGTAGCAGATCTTACAATAACAAAAAAGGCAAATAAAATAGGTGAGGGCAACAAGTGAAAAATTTTGTTTTACATCGTTAGAACGAAAAGCACCTTAAGAATCTGAAAAAATAATCCTTCATATGAATTAGGTCACGCTCAGGTCAAATATTAAAGAATCAGCTAATAGCCAAAGTCAATGATCTTTGACCCTCTAAAGATCACGAAGTGAACAAAAAGTGAAAAAATTCAATCGAAAATTGCAAAAAAAGCAAAATCTAATTTCAAAAATCTACTTACCTAGTTTTCGACTAAAGCTACAAAAAATGCAAACACGACGCAAATCGGACTTTACCCTATTGTTCAGCAATTATGTCCATTGAGACATGTGACAATCAGGAAGTAGAACGGAGAATAGAGACCGGAAGTTTGAATCGATTTTGCACGCAAACGGGGAGTGGCGCAAAGTAACTGACTATGTTCAAATTTATAGTCTCTCTTTGCACCAAAAATTTGAAATCAAAATCAAGCGAAAAGGTGTCTGATACGAATTTTCGCAATAGGAAATTATTTAATTGCTATTCTATTGTATATTAATATAACATGGCAAATATAACTGAGTGTTAATTTAGTATGTTATTACAGACTTGTAATTATTGGCATTAATAGCTGTCCATAGTAGTATTACAGACTTGTAATTATTTGCGTTAATAACTGTCCATAATAATTATTTCTCTTTGATTAATTATTTGGTGAAATGAGTTCAAATTCATCCTTTTAAAATTAAGTAGTAATTATATTGTTATTTTATATGTTCAGTAGGTGATATTTTATATCTTATATTAAAATATAATAGTTTGATAATTTTCATTAACATCAACCAATCGGCATAAAACTATAATCTACATCCTTTTTGGAAGTAAGTAAAATATGTTTCATAGTGTCCATTTTATTTTTTAAGTAATTACGTAATATATAAATTATTTGTAAATTTATTTTATTTAATATATTTTGACTATTGACTTTATAATTATTGTTAGATTATTAATTCTATTTTCTATGCTTAAAATAGTTTTCTTTTTATTTGTTCTATAGAACATTTTCCAACACACGTACTTGTCTTATTGTTATTTGTAACTGATTGGAAATTTGAAAGTTGTTAACTTGAATAGTCTTATTTCGCACGTTACATTAAATTTGGATTCTAAATATGAAATTCCGAGCTGCTCGGGCTTAAATTGTGCACTGTGGCACTCCCGGTTTTGCAAAAATTTTGCAAGTTATATTAGAAAATAATTTTCCCCAAATATTTCAAGGGCTTCTAATCTCCCTGAGTGGAAAAGCAGAGTTCTGTGAGAAGCCCTTGAAATACAAAAACATATGCCTCAATTAAATAGGGACAGTGGACATTTTCTTCCTAATATTTGGGGAAAATTATTTTCTAATTAGTGCAAGTATGCATTTAAATGTATTGTCTGTAAGTCCCTCTTTATTCTATTATTATATGTTCTTTGTTAATCGTTGTTATTATTACTCTTACCCCTTGTATGTATTTGGTTTCTTGGTGTACCCTTTGTTATTATATGCTCATCCTTAATTAGTGCTTCTTCGGTGTTATAATTTTGTTCTTTAATCTTAACAATGGCTTCTAAGATTTCATCATATATTGTAGTGTTTTTTGTTGTTTATAACTTTACTTGATAACGTTACCTGTATGTGTTTCGAAACGTAGTATGTAATAAATGCAGAAGTAGTATATCCATATATCTTAGTGTTTTAAAGTTTTACATATTGTGTTTGTAAAATGTTGAAAATAACTGCCATTTTCAAAAAGCAGCTAAAGCTTACGATGTTTTTTATTTAATAAAATGAACAGTTTTTTAAAAATTCAAATCCTAAATGCACAATAATTTTGATTTCTATCAATATCTTCAAAGCCAAAGTAACGTTGTAGAGATTCACGTAGACTTGCGTTGTGTAAAATTTCAACCTTCTATATTACATAGTCTAGTAGATATGCTAATTTTAAAGGAATAATTCATATTTCATACCCTATTTCTCAAAGTTGAAATGTTTTAAAGAAATAAATTTTATATTTTTGGATAGCCGAAAGTCCTCTTCCCATTGATATTTAAATATTTCAGATAAGTGGAAAAGAAGTGGTTGAAATCGTCTATTTTTTTGTAGATAGGTTTAGGGTTGTCAACCCCCTTAATCAAACACTGAAAACCTGAGCAAAATTCAAAAATGCATCTTCTTAGCAATTTATCGACTTTTTGCACATTTTACAATGTGCTACTATCCAGTATGCAAAAATTTTCCAAATTATATTCATTCAGTAATAGACCACAAATGCGAAACTAATCCATTTCAAATGTTGCCGAAATCAGTACATTTTCTGCACATTATCGACACAAAATCTAAAAATTATTTAAAAAATACGAATTAGAAACAATCTTGAATTTGTCGATATATATATGCCCAAGAGTTCTAGGTGGCTTATATTCAAAATGAAGTAATAAGCCGCGTTTAGACAGCCATGAAATCTGGCCTACTTGAAGTGAGCCGTGCTCGGTCCGGACTCGGCCCGCTTGGTCGGTACCGTTTACACAGCACTGTTTTCACTAGGCCAGAATCTAAAAATAGACATGCTCTCTAGTCAAAGGAGGTGAAAAGAACACTAAAAGACAAAATGGCGCCTAACATAAACAAATTCTTGATTTTTAAGTTTTTGTTAATTTTGTTTCGTTCAAAGCGAAAACGAAATTTAAGAATCGTCAATTTTGAGACACACAGCAATGAATGTCAAGTAGCTCCGCGTTGGGCACACATTTTAACGTAGATGTTTGATGTAAATAATAATATTAGCCTAGCTTGTCGTTCCCGCGGAATAAGTTAAAAGGTCAAGGCCATTATAGCGCAAGCGCAAAAAAGGTCTCAGCAAAGTGGGCCAAGTGCACTCGGCCCAGTGGCGCGTTTACACAGCACTAATATTTTGCCGTGCCGTGCTCGGTCTGGACCGAGACCACCTCTTCTTGCGGGGCTCGGCCCACTTGAAACTAGCACGGTGCCGAGCCCTCTCAACCCGTTAAGACAGTCACTTTTTCTGCCGAGCCGTGCTCGGTCCGGACTCGGCCCGGATTACTTTTGGCTGTCTAAACGTGGCTATAGTTACATCTCAGGCTGTGCATTCGGCAGTTTATTTATGAACTCACTTACCTCCAAGAATGAATATTTTTGTCATTCCAACAGATATCATATTGTGCTTATCACGTTCTGTAGGCAAAGCTATGCCATCTAATGGCTCACTCCAAACATCATCTACGACGCTATACATCCTGTATTAAGTTTAAAAAAAATAAGACTGTCAGCTAAGGTAATGCATGCTAATTGACAATATAGTAACAATCAATAATATGAAATATTCAAACTTCAGTCATACCCTTCCTTTGGACATTTTGGGGTGATTATGAACAATATAACAAAGTTTAATCAAAATCAGCCATAGTAAATTTTCAATAGGGTGAAAATAACTATATCACTAAATTTCTTCAAAAAATTTGTGTTTTAGTGAGCTTACAAGCTAAATTATTGAACGCGTTAAAATAAAATACAAAAAAATAGCAATGGCCATTGTAATAAGCCCACATTTATAGCGGCTGCCAATTTGTCCGGGAGATGACAAGAATTATAGGAAAATGATTTTTTTCTATCAAGTCCACAAAGAATCCAAGAACAAGAGCAATGACTGGTAGAAAATACTTTTCGATTGGTCTGATTCTTAATAGGGTTTATCCTTGGGCAATTATAAAGACTAAAACCAAGTTTCGTCAAAATCTTCAAACCAGCTCTCTTACGTGTCCACAAAGAATTCAAGAACATAGGCAATAACTCGTAGTTGATAAATTTCGATTAGTTTGATTTTAGGGCATATCCTTGAATGATTACAAACACTCACACCACATTTCATCAAAATCCATCCAGAAACCAGCTCCCTATCATGTCCATAAGGAATTCGAGAACATGCAGACGCATTTTTTAAGAACAAGGACAATAACTCGTATCAAATATTTTTCGATTGGTCTTATTTTCAATAGAGTTCATCCTTGCCTTTTAACAAACATTCACACCAAGTTACGTCGAAATCCATCAAAAATCAGCCTTCTATCGTGTCTACAAAAAATTCAAGAACAAGGGCAATGGCTAATATATAAAATATTTTTCGATTGGTCTGTTTCTTAATAGGGTTTATCCTTGGGTAATTTCAAAGACTCACGCAAAGTTTCGGTAAAATCCATCAAGAAACCAGCTCTCTACGTGTCCACCAAAAAGTCAAGAACAAGGGCAATAACTCATAGTAAATAATTTTCGATTAGTTTGATTTTAAATAGGGTTTATCCTTGAGTGAATACAAATTTCATCAAAGTCTATCCAGAAATCAGCTCTCTATCGTGTTCACAATGAATTCAAGAACAAAGGCGGAATCGTTTATAAGAATAAGGGCAATAATTCATATAAAATATTTTTGATTGGTCTGATTTCCAATAGGGTTCATCACCAAGTTTCGTCGAAATCCATCAAGAATCCAGCTCTCTATCGTGTCCACAGAGAATTTAAGAACAAGGACAACAGTAATAAAGTAAGCAAGATAGTTCAAGCCCATTCAAAGAGTCTTCAAGAGAAATATTTCCTCATGTCTATAAACAGAAAATGATAGTGGCATATTCAAAAAATCAAAACTGAAATTACAACCTTGTTCATAGCAAACTAAAAACAACCTGTTCTTAAGGGTTATTTTTTCTTATTTCAGATAAGAAGATAAGAAAATCATCTAATAGATCCAGATCCACTTTTCTCAATAAAATATTTGCTCCACTAGGCCTGAACATCTGGGAGATTCAATCCCTCCCTTGCCGAAATCTAAGATAGGTTGCTGCACTGTAAGCTTGTTCTGAACTATCTGCAAAATGTTGAAGCTGAGAAGACTTAATTTCTCCCAAGTCACTTGGTTTAAAACATCTTTGAACTTCTAATGATGCTGAAATCGGGAGTTGCTTTAACCGAGCGAGAAGAACGGTGGTTGTGGTCCCACGAGAAAAGATGTTTAGGGATTGCCTTGAAATATCACAAGATCAATACTACTAAATGATCTTGCCAACCAATCCATGTCAGGCATTGCTTGACGGCCCTTTTTAGGGCAACAAATCAAATTAAAAGAGATATTTTTTTAGAACGTTTATTTCATCAATACATATTGAAACATTTTAACAATACTTCCATCTTATTCATTTTGTTCACTTCCATTTTTTCTAATACTTTTCCATTTTCGTCTTCTTTAAAAATCCACAAATAAATTCCCATAGAATCTGGAAAATCAAAGTTGTGTTTTTTTGGCCGAAGATAAACACGATTTGAAATCCGAAAACACTTTGTGACTGATTGCAATGGTACTGGTTTCGCCTCTTAATGTTCCTCTTCATTCGTCCAGACGATCCTCGAACCACAAGTATCGTTTCATGTCTAATGAAAATTCTATTGTAGGTGTATTATATTATAGTATTATATAGCCAATCAAATGCCTAGAAACAAGTCACGTGATCTGACACGTGGTCTATGGCCTTATAAAACAGCGTGCCTCGAATAAGATAAAATTATATTCGCCATGAACAAACCAGGATTCAAAGAATGCGACACTTGTCATAAGACAAGGCCTATGGCCATTATCATCATCCAGAGGAAGACTGGTTGTAGTGTCTCTGGTATATGACCATTGTTCGACCGACCTTCTGGAGAATTTCTAAACATAAGAGAGTATGTCCGAAAGAAAACGAAAGAAGTATGTACGTGTAGGCGTGTCGTATTTTGACTAGTTCAGTCATCATCAAAACAGCCCTTTTCGGGGCTACCTAATAAAACTAAAAGAGTTTTTTCCCCTTTTCTTTCCACGGGACTTTCTCGGGGTTTCCCTCAATGATAAGTGTTTTCCCTTGAATTTTTCCCCTTATCACGGAGTGGGGGATTTCCATGTAGCCGAGTTTCCCTCAATGATAAAGGGTTTTCCCATGAATTTCACCCAAGGGTTTTCCCAAAGGGTTTCTATGACTTTTCGGCGAGTTTCCCTCATGACATATTCAAGGGGTTCCCCGACGGATTTCCCCAATGACCATTTCCTTAGCAACCAACTATGACGTCATCCGTTGCCTAGCACCTAAAGTCCTTGAAGAGAGGCTCCTACTACTATGTGGGCGTATAAATATTGCGGTTTCCATGCGTTGCTAACAAATTCCCGAAGCCAACCTTAGCCTTATACCTAATCAATCAGCGAAAACGATATCAAATCAAGGGGGCCCTTAAAGAAAGTACTTCTTCCTTCATTAAACCCCTATACAATTTGTGAGCTTATCCATAATCATTTACCTACGTCAAATACTTTCATTGAGATTCGTTTTCGTAATTCCTAGAACCACCAAAAATGCAAATAGGAACATTAATTAGAATGAGTGTATTGAACTTACCAGAAAACATTTGAACAATTGTGCCTTAAGTTACTTATACCGCCAGATACATAGAGACGCCCATTTAAATTACAGACAGCGTGATCAGCCCGAGGTCGTGGTATTGGTGTCATATTTCTCCATCTGTTTTTCTTTGGATCATATCTCTCAACTGAATCAATTACTCGTCCTAGCAAGCTTTCCCCTCCTGAAATGATACCAAAATATGAGATAACTGTTACGATATCGCATCCCCGGGTCCATCTGCATTAAAAGGACCATATTCCCAAATTTAAAACCTTCGTTCCCAAAGTTCCCTGTGTTCTTGTTGTTGGAAAGTCTATACTGAAAAAAGCAATAGACCATGGAAACGTTCTGGAAATGAAAAAGACAACAATACTGTCGTGGCTAAAGTGCTTGAGTGTGGACACAGGGACTCAGTTAACATCGAAAAACATACTTTCATCTAGTCCACGATGGTGTATAGTATCAATCATTTTGGGAAATAAAGGACGAGTTCAACCATATACCTGGCACTCTTAATCGTGCTTTGGACGAACCAAAAATTGATAAAACATGGGATTTTCGGTCGATTCCACACACTGTCTCTGTATTGGATAAGACTCCCAATATGTTGAGTTCCTGGGGATTTGTCGACGGAAAGAAAGCTTGCAGTCGAAGTTAAATCCCAGAAACTTTAATTACTGCACTATAGGAATGACTACACCATCAACTTTAAAGTTCTGGATCGATTTTCCAAAATGCATGCATACGGACTAGGATTTCTATTGTCAAGTACCCATTTCTGTCGATTGTGTAAGCAAAGCTACAACAGACGCTCTATGCTTGTTGAAATATTAAACATACTTAGATCATTACATTTAAATTTTCCTCTACTATTATCATCATGACTACCACAGAAATAATGGCGACTATTGAGAGGAGACAGGACCTTGGCAATCTGTGAAGGTGAATAAGGTGGTAGATAAATTGAACAGACGAACGTGGAGTTTTAATCGCACGGCGTTTAACTGCAGAGAAGAAATGGGTGGGATTTCGGACTTGGAACGCTTCAATTGGCAATAATAGAAACATCACCTGTGACCTTATCATCACGAGTGCCGTAATGGTGGTAGGAAACTGAATGTTGAAATGGCACTAAATGTAAATTCTATTAATTCATTAATAGCTGAACTTCCTTACGATTATGACTTCAGCCTTTGGCTGGACTACGAGGTTTATGGGGTTTGGAAGTAAACGCATCAATCTTTATCTTACTTTATTACCCACACACAATTCGACTCCTCATTGAACAACCACTCGCAAGTAGCCAGACATCCCCACACTTATTGCCAACCAAACCAAGATCTTGAACCCTTACGGCCCAGTACGGTTGGTTCGTGTCCTTGGGTTGGTGGGCGTTTCTGATGTTGGTGAGGCCGATGGTTATCTTTGGATTGGAAGGCTTTGTTGTTGGTAGGTCGATGTTTTATCTCTGGATGGGTAGGTTTTGTTGTTGGTAGATCTGTAATGGGGTGGAATATAATTAGCAGGATCGGTTTCTGGACGGCGATTGGTGGGTTGCAGTGGACGATGGAATATAGGGCCGTTGAAGGATACGTGATGTTGGTTAGGTTGGCGATTAGTGTTTCGATTTCTGGCTTCTTGCCAGTGGTTGTTGGAGCAAAATGGAAATATATCGATGTTAGACGGAGAATGTTCAGAAATTTTGATACGAAATATAATATGCTAACGTAAAATGTAGGAATCAAGATATGCCAAGTGGTCGGGTGCGGGAAATAAAGTAATATAAAAATATTGTAGTAGGAATGGCAATTCCTTACCTTGACTCGATTCTACAAAGTATATCACTTTAGCGAGAACCAAAGTAGTATACGTTGTTTACATGTAGAAGTTAAGAATCGAAGTGAAGATTTATTGTTGATAGTTACGTAGCGTCCTTCCGGTACACTTCGTAGCAACGGTACTAGATACACGGAGAGCCGTGTGCGTAATCACACAGCAAATTCTACTACATTCGCCTCCATTTTGAAAGAGTTCTATTTACAGTGACACGTGCTAATCACAATCACATTCAGAAAAATATCTACAACAGTTAACACATAATGTACATTTCTATACAGATACCTGTTCCACGTTTACAGCATGAATGTTGGCGGAGTTGGCTCGGATATATTATATGCCTTGGCCAGATTACGGATCGCCAACTGGGATGCAATGGTTGTTAGAATATTTCTTCGTTTGGCAAATTTCTTTGCAACATTCTTCGTGGTGGAGCAACTCATACCAAGATACGGGGAATCAGATTCCAAAAAGAAGTGATGAAGGTCACATCTGTCCAAGGCTTGAATAATGGTAGCCTGCTGCAAGGTTTTGGTAGTAATGCCAAAATAGCAGTTAGGAAAAGAATGAGACCATCGCAGCAATTCTTCGCAGCAAGGCTTCCAGAGAAACAGTGGCGGTGGATCCTGGCTGATGCTAAACCCAATTCACATAAAACATTAAACGCCAAGTCAGATGCCTTTCCATTCCCGCTATCCCTGCAATGTAAAATAATGGTCTTCCTATTTGAGACAACCTTTCTGAGGAAATGCTCTTGAGCTTCCTGCATCTCTTCCCCATCAGAAAAGTCAATGCCAATCTCACCAAGAGCAACACATCTCTCATGCTAGAGGTATTTCTCGAGCTTTCTTAGGTCATAACTACAGTACTGTCTCTCGACCAGACGAGGATGTAACCCAAAGCTTAGAAGGACCTTGGGTGAATCTGCTTGTTTATCACAGTTCTTGCAGGTCTTTGGATAAATATAATTCGCTACAGCATAAAGTAGTCCACCTTCGTCGACTTCCTGGAACAATGTTAGATTCCTCTTCTTCAGGACTTGATCTAGATGGAATTGAGAGTCTGCAAATGATTCAGTAGGTTCCGAGATGATGCTGGTGATAAGATGTGATGCCTTCACAGAAATTCGTTGACACTTATTCAATATGGACCTTGGCGATTGCAAAAACAATAAACAGAGGACTCGCCAATGAAGCAATGCCAAAGCAGACTGTGGTAGGCTTATGCCAAATGAAGTTAGGGATATTCCAGTC
Organism: Nipponacmea schrenckii; assembly: GCA_030562195.1. Lineage (NCBI taxonomy): Eukaryota > Metazoa > Mollusca > Gastropoda > Lottiidae > Nipponacmea > Nipponacmea schrenckii. Next base: position 25,313,548 of record CM060199.1, read on the forward strand.
ATCATTGATGCTTCCCTCAGCAACATCCTTTCCTCAAAAGCAAAAGGTGATTGTCCTTGTTGTTGAGTAGGGTACACATTGTTGGTAATAGTGTAATTCAGAAAATCACCCAGGTGAGCCAGGAGATATTGATCCTTCAAAAAGGTGAGCAAACCAATCACCAGTTGGACCCAGTTCAGTAACTGAGCGTCATTTAATTCTGCTCCTCCAGTATGTCCCTTATGGCGGGTACGAATAAAACATGCTGAAGCTTCCTGCCTCTGACATGTCCAGCAGGCTGTACCATGAAAGGTGCCGCATCAGTACATGCCTCTTAAGATTGCCAATTGTCTTGATGGTTTCACAACATTAGGCGACAAAGACACCAAACCGAAAAGGAAGATATCAAGCACGGAAACCGATGTATAGAGGCACTTACTGGAAACACCGCCGGAGATAAAAGTGGTATACACATCGTCAGTCTATTAGCACTTCTAAAAATACCAGCACCAAAACCGTCATCGTTCTGTAGAGCACTTCGCTAGTTAGACCATTACCCATTACTCACTGGCTCTAGAAGAACTTCGCTAACTATGCCCACTGGCTTAGCAACAGGGGGTGGGAGCCACTGTAAACTAGCATGCAAACGACTGAGGCTATATTATTTCTAAAGCTAAAATCGTCTGACTATTCTATGGTAGGCGAAAAGACCACGACATACAAAGGAACTTCGACACCGATAGATACGAGATTGATCAAAGATACCAAACAAAAACGGAAAAGGATATCACCTGAGCCTCCAGGAGCGACGAATTTGTGGGAGATACCATTTTTACGTAGATGGCCAAACCTCCACCACAACTGTGGTGTATGGGTCGATAGTAAACTATTTAATCTCAATAAATTTTCTATAAGGGGCGTATGTTCCGAAGGATCCAATACTTCTTAAAGAATTTCCAGAGAACGTCGCAAAATCCATTAGTGAGAAGCACGGCCTGAAGAATGGCACTGTAAAACTGTAAACTCGCATGCAAACGACTGAGGCTGTATTATTTCTAAAGCTAAAATCGTCTGACTATTCTATGATAGGCAAAACGCCATTAAAACGCCATGCGGACATGTCGCCACCAGGATGCATCTTCTCATTCATTGCACCGAAAATAAACCAGCTCGTAATCCACTGACAGACTACCTGGAAAGCAACAGTAAACCTACTACCATACAGAATATTTGGCTCCAACAACGGACAATATATGGAAGAAATGGAACTCATCTTCAAATTTATCACCACATCTCCTTTTAACAGATAGTTCAAGTTTTCTCTTACTTATTTATAACTTCTAAAAACGGTTCTTAGTTCTTAATTTGTGAGTTTAGAGTTGGTTGTCTTAAACTTCAAGTTGAAATCGGTCGGTTTAATAAAACTCCAAGGGAAAAGGTTTTGTTTATGTTGTAGATCAATATATATCAAAGATGAATTCCACTATATACTTCATTACGTCGTTTTTACTTTTCCGATATTTTGGGTCGTTCCAGTCCCTATATAAAATGAATATCTAACTAAATCCAAAGTCTTTGAGATGTTTAAAGAATTTAGGCAATTAAATTTCATATAAATTACGCAATCAGCTTTTATCAATGAACTAATGACTCTCCTATTTATTAGCTATTTAAATGTCGTCCTTGGACTACCAAAATTTTGTATATTTTTTTAATTGGAATTTCTTCCCCTATTTATTTACTAGTTCTATTACATGTATCTATGTTTTATTTTACCTATTAAAGTGTGTCAATGTTTTGCTTATTAGATATTGTATATTGTTTGTAATTCTTTGGTAACAGCAAGAAATTGCTTAGTTTCATAATAATAATAATATTAATATGTAATCTAACTAAATCAAACCAAACCAAACCGAGCCAACAAATACTTCCATGATCATAACGAGTTTTGAAAGAATGAAGAAGATCGATTTACGAACGCCGTATCAACAAGTTTTACCGCCATGACATTCGACCCAACCATCAATTTCTGCATAATTCAATTTATCCCAATCCTCTATCCCAACAACTACGAATTCCAAAAACTACAAGGTCTATGATATCAGCATGAGCTGTCAAGGATAACCTGTCATTTACAACCACCATGGGGGAAAATGTCGATGGCCACGCTCTGTGTTGTTCAAAGCTCTGGTGCTTCTTTGCTTTCTATTTTTCCAATTAATGCACATGAATATCTACCCTATTATAGTCTAAAAGCCTTCGCGTGTCTGAATAAAATTATCATTTTTACTTAAATTCTATACTTTCCATTTGCCTACCATACTCCAAGAATTAAGAAACCTAATTATTATCATCGACCGGACCTCAAAGGCAGATCAAACCCTTGTTCAGGGTATATTAAATATAAATTATTTACCTATTATGTAGATATAACCATCTAATACTGAAGCTGTAAATCTGCATCTGGGTGTTTCCAATGAGCGCATATCTTTCCATACATTCATCTTAAGATTAAATCTGCGTACTGTGGTCAAATAATCACCGGTTGTCCAGTCTTTACCTCCAATGACATACAAATAATTCTCCAGAACTACCGTTCTGTAACCACTTATGTTGTTTAATCTATTCATAATTATGGTGTTCATCTTTGGTAACATTTGACTAGGAGCTCTTGGATCTACCATTAAATAGTTGACTTTTGGACTTCCTGAACCTTTATCAAACAATAAAAGATACGTAAAATAGTCTTCCCTATCTTTTGGTGCCATTATACGACTGTTTGTTTTATCCATGTTTTCTGCTTTTGAACATCCACTGCCTTGTTTCTTCTAACTCTAAAAATTTTTAAACGATAATATTAAACCAAGTAGCAAATGTAAACAGAAAAAATATTGAAAAATAGCAGTGCATTTCATTGTCATGACATAATGGCTACATATCTTAAAGTAATACTGCGTCTTAGAATGGATATAAGCATGGTCAATATGTGTAAATATTCATCAGTAAACTTATCTGGTGTCTTAATGTAACAAAAGTCCCAGTAAAATACGAAAACTCACGATTTTTTTTTTAAATTTTATGTTTATTCTTAGACGCAGTGTTCCTTTAATAAAAAAAAATATGATTTTATAATTTTTGTCGATAATTGATGGAAATGATAGTGATTTTGACATTTGAGACGAATCCGATGACGAAGATTATATCCATCATGATGACACCGTGGATAGTGACAGGTGAGTCTAAACCTGCTGCACCCGAAAACCAACCTGTTGATGATAACCCTATTCAGCCCACACAGATACCAATGTATAAATGGTCCAGCAGAAAATTTTCCCCACCAGAAGTACCTTTCAATGGCATAATTGATACAGAACCGAACAACCCTCAGCAGCCATTCATATTGTTTAAATCTTTAGTTTCTGTTGATATGTTAACCAATTTATGTTACCAGACAAATGTATATAGTGTTGAGAAATCAGGAGTGGGCATAAATACATTTGTCGAGAAACACATTCGAACAGCTGCTAACAAGATTGCATTTTGTTAATAATCATTCTGACAACATCAACAGAGATGATAAGCTATGGAAGCTGAACCCCTGGTTACACCCTCTCCGTGATAATTTCTTTAAAATTCAAGCTGAAGAACATCAAGCTATTGATGAGATAATGGTTGCTTTAAAGGGCAAGCAAGGTCCACGAATATACATGCCAAAAAAAGCCGACGAAATGGGGATATAAAATTTGTGGAAGAGCCGGATCATAGGCTTTTTATACGACTTTGATGTTTATCAAGGAGCAGCCAATAATCCACCTGTAAAAAATTAAGTTGGAATTGGGGGTGAAACAGTTTCGAAGCTAGTGTCAACACTTCCAACACATCAAAATTTATGGCGACAACTACTTCTGCCTTATTATCAAAACTTTCCGACCTGGGTATGCAATATTTAGGTACTAAAAGAGACAACCGGCTGAGAAAATGTCCACTAAAAACTGAAAATGCTATGAAGAAGGAAGATCGTGGCTCCATGGTTGCGAAGGTAGAAGAAAACAGCAATATTATTATGGTTAGATGGATTGACAATAAAGCTGTCATATTGATTTCGAATTACGTAGGAGCAGAGCCAATAGGGGTAGCCAGTCGGTGGGTTTAAAAGCAAAATGCATATGTTGAGTTTCCACGACCTGCAGTGCTGTATCTGAATATAATAAATTTATGGGAGGAATCGACCTCATGGATATGTTATAATCACTGTATAAATACCCTATAAAGTCTCGGCGTTGGTATTTATATATCTGGTTGCATTCTCTAACAATTGCCATTCTAAATGCTTGGTTACTCTACAGAAGTATGACATTAAGGCAGTTCCAGGCGGAGGTTGCTGAGTTTTTGCTTAGTGTGGGTAAAGTCAAATCGAAAGGCCGCCCGCCAGGAGCATCCCTACCAATTCAACGTAAACGCAATGCTGAAGCTGCTGGTATCGATGTGCGTTTAGATGATGTTGTGCATTTACCATCATGGTTAAACGTCAGACAAAGATGTAAATGTTGTTCAGACAATCGGTCACGTCTCTTTTGCGAAAAATGCAACATATATCTCTGTTTAAAAAAAGATCGCAATTGCTACAAAATTTACCATGAGACAAATTGATGACATTTTGACTGTAGAAACGGTCTGTTTTTTAATTTTAAATTGAAATGAAATGCTAAAATTTTGCTAAAATTGATTGATCTTCATGTGTTGCGTGTAATTTTTTATCATGTTGCTGAAAAAAATTTAAATAAAAAAGTTTGTTTTTCCTACCTACTTTTAACAAATTTTATGATGCCCATTGTGCCATATGTGCCAATTACATACTCAAAAAGATATCAAAGGTCATATTTTGAAAAAAAAAATTGAATATTATTTATTGGGGGTCTATTTGAGGTACAATTGGAGATCCCACCGTCTTCTTCTATGTCTTCTATGGTAGTTCGCAGTTTCAGTAGCAGACAGGAACAGGAAGTTTGTAGCAAGTTGTCTTCTTAGAGAATAATCGAGGGTAAAATTCGAAAAAAAACTAGAGCCGTACGCCTAAGGGGCACTAAAAAAGTAAATACCATCCCGGAAACCATCATTATGTATACAAATTTGCAATTATGTATTTGCTTACACAATTTTATATAAGAGTTTTATGAGAATATCCTTATGATTATTTTTAAATTTTCATTGGTCATTTGTAAAATTTTAAACATATCTAAACAGTGTATTTTTTAACTTCGAAACTGACTTTTTAGAAAAAACTATTGTGGAATAGTGTGTGGAATTTATCATTCTAAACTTTAAGAATTTTCGAAAGGAAGATATTCGTTGTCCAATTATCTTTGAAAATTCTTTGAACCCGTCCTCAGTCAATTTCATCTAAATCTAGTATGTTCTAGAAACGTCGAATAAAACTAATTCGTGTTTTAAGGGACATAACACAACATGATTCACTAATTGAAATTACAGACCACAAAGATCGCATTAGTTATATGGTGTATCTTTTATCGAAATAAAACTGTTGTCATTTCAGATAAAGAATTATCTCTTATCATTCCAAAGGCATTCATTATTATTTCCCCAAAACTCTTATTGTAATGCTGAAAGGGATAATAGCCGTTAGAATACGCTCGTCCTATGTCTAATTTTGTGTTGAATATTGACTATTGGTTAAATAAGTTAAGTCCCACACTTGATGAATTAAAAAAAAAAGCGAGAATAAAACTATGTTCGAATTTTTTCAAAAAAGTGAGCAAGCGACGATTCCATTCTGTTGGGAAATAAAAGCGTCTTGGAAGTCAAGGCTTAAACATCCTTGTGGGAAATCTATGTGTAACAGTTACTTCCCTTTATAATAACAATTTGAACTGCTTAACGGATGTATTAAGCGTTTTATTATCATCTATTTAATTTTGTGGATTTATCGAATTATGGAGGGATTTTGATGTATAGTGATGAAGCCAGGTAGGTCCACTCAGGGATATATACTGTTATTTGTCAAGTTTGAGTGAAATTAAAATTTTATGTTTCTTACAACGGCTATTATCCCTTTAAGTTGCCAAAGTGATTTCGAATTTCATTAACTTTCCAGATCCCTTAATACTTTTTAATTTTTTTTTTTTTTATAATTTAATGGCCCGTATGCACCAAATACTATCAAATGAAGGAGAATAGAATTATTATAAACCATAAATAGATTTAGTTAAATTTATTTAAAGCTAATTATATTTTTTGTATGCACCAACTAACAATTAACTAAATATATTTATCTCTACCGTAATTGAAATTCTAATATACACAATCTATATATGATAAAAGAATCTAAAGATTGGTCACTAAGACAGATTTCTTTTTTTACAGTTATCAAAAATTCGTGAGTCATGTGTTGAGCCAGGCCATCGGGCTACTATATTGTAAAATCGTAGATCAGGACCATAGACAACCGGAACGTTTAACGAAACTGATAATTTGCGGTTTCTGTATATTTCTGGATATTGAACGTTTGAAGTGAGTCTTATTACAACGTGGGTTCCATCATTAGATAGGGTGTTAGAAAATCGGGCGATTCTAAAAACTCTCGTTTTGTTTCACGTTAATCATTTGGAAATTATATTACTGTTGGTCTGAGGGTAATTATTCCATTTACAAAACACTCAAAACATCTGCTTATGGTTGTTTGGTGTATAAGCTTACCAGCTATGCACTGAAATGAACCACCCGATAGTAGTCTCAAACATCCACATACTTGCAGTAAAGGAGGCAATGCAGCATTCATTTCAGTTGGTGTTTCCAGTATATTTTGCAAACTATTAGTTAGACATACCGAATGCTTATTCAGTCTAAACCTTGATTTAAATTCCTAAAACCATGTAAAAGGGTACAGGCGATCTCTAACATGTCTATTAATAGGTATAACAACGTCAATTTCACCAAGTTCATCTAAATCGTCTAAAGAATCCTCTATTTTTTAGCATCGAAGAGCCATAAAAGGAATTTGTACTGAAAAATTTCAAACGGAAATAAAAGTAAAATCGAAATTCACAAGCAGTTGCCTAACCAGATACGCCCACTTTAAAGTATATTTTCTGTTTTAACACAAGTAGAAATTCTAACATTATTAAGGTCTAATCCAAGTTCTCATCAATATCAATGTTTACTCCAAATTTCTTTCAAATCAGATTGAACCTAGTCTCGAGTGCATTTACTAGCTAGTTTTCATCATGTGTTTGGACTAAGTCAGGGTAAAACTCAGATATACTTCATCAAAAAATCATCATCAAAATAAATGATCACAGCAAGTTTCATTCACATCCGATGAAAACTGTAGTCTCTATCGTATCACGTTCACAAGCCAATTTTGGACTAAGTCAATTGCAATAACTCAAAAACCGTTCATCGAAAAATCACCAATTTCATCTTTGTCCGAGATCCCATCAATATAAATTATCACAACAAGTTTCATTCAAATCCAATGAAAAATGTAGTCTCTATCACGTTCACAAGCCAATTTTGGCAAATTTGGACTAAGTCAATTGCAATAACTCAAAAACCGTTCATCGAAAAATCACCAATTTCGAACTTGTCTAAGATCTCATCAATATAAACTATCACAACAAGTTTCATTCCAATCCGATGAAAACTGTAGTTTCTATTGCGTTCACAAGCCAATATTGGCGCGTTTTGACTAAGTCAAATGCAATAACTCGAAAAATAACTAATTTCGAACTTGTCCGAGATCTCATCAATATAAATGATCACGGCAAGTTTCAGTCGAATCCGATGAAGACTGTAGTCTCTATCGTGTTCACAAGCAATTGTGAACGGACGGACAGGGGTGGCGACAATATACGACCACATTATAATGTGGGCGTATAAAAAAGTCTGTTCTTTCCAGAAGTACTAAAATTATTCAAATTAAATTTAACCTTGAGGCCCTATTTGGAGTTTTACGAAAGTTAGTCAATATGGCTGCTAATCCGTTACTTACGGTTCGGATTTTTCTAATCATATATCATCAAATGGACTATTCAAGATAATTGCAAAAGAACTTTTTAAAATATCTTCAATATTTCGGAAGTGCAAAATTCAACTTTTAAAGCAAATAAGATCTAAACATTTGAAGGTCACGAGATAGAGATTTTAAAAATTTCCAAAGATTCAAACCTGTCTAATATAATTTAAATTTGAAATTCAAAATTCTGTCTGAAAAACTTTAATATAAAATAAGCCATAAAGACTCGATGCAAAGTTGATTTTAGTTATTCACTTGGTGTTTCAATCCTTCTCAAATTGTTAACGAGGATTAGAAAGACTGTGCCATTTTCTGTTTTTTGCTGGAGGCCTTACACAAAAAATATAACACTAAAAAAACGAAGCTATTCGTGCTGAAACAAGTGATGCCAAAATTTTGATGAATTACATTTATTTTTATGTTCAATATGTCTATATTTTGTCAATTTTACATCGATCCGATAATTAGCAACAATGTTTCAAATTAATAGCGTGGCTCTTTAGAGTGTATTTTATAGAGTTTCGTCCCTAAGACCACTATTCCCACATTCCCCGTCTAACCTAGATTTATTTTTATTATTCTCCACAACTTCAAAAATTGGCAAAAAGCCAGACATCGTAACACTTATCGCCAACCAAACCAACATCACGAAAACCTATATCGGCTCAGTATTGGATCGAACTGTACCACCAACCAATCGCCGACCACCAACCAATCCAGCCATTTATATCAAACCCCACCAACGACCTACCGACAACACAAGCCTACCCACCCGGCTTTACCAACATAAAAAACGCCTATCTGCCCACCCAGGCCTTCCAATCCCCACTAATGAGGGAGAAGAACCCTTTGTTACCGTGATCTTCAAGTTTTACAGTGTCTACACCATTTGGCAAACCTTACCCTTCAGCACCAAGGTAAACCAACATTCACCTTTAAGCGCAAAGTCTCTGAAATGGATAGTTTTATTCGTCCAGCACTGAAAACATCAACTGTTGACGCGAATATTAGATTCATCAACCGGACATGGCTCTCTAAGGTGACGCAGGCTCTGATCGATCATTACCAAACCACCCTGCAGGAGAAATTAACTTTCATCCGAACCAAGTCTTTATCACAACCAGCCATCATTTCCCATGTCCTGTCTTAGACCCGTCGCTCCTATGATTACCAAATTTTACCAAACAATCAATGAAACCAAAACCAGAGTAGCCATATCCCTACCATGGAGATTGACCAAATAACACCTGGACCAACACGAGTCACCACCTTATCGAACCGAACCCCTAAACGAGCCCGCAGTTTACCATCCCTTAGTCCAACAGATGTGGGAAAACTTTCTCGTAGAGAGGGCACATCCCTTCTCTTTTCCCTTTCAGCTTCCTCAACTAGACAATCTGAATCGTCACCACGTGACGCAGGTTCCGCCTATCTTTCTTCCTTCTGTAAATTTTTGAATCAACAAAACACAGCAGATCCCAGTCCGTAACTAATGCAACATTCCTAACAACTACAAAATACCAATCATCCCGTAGACAACCATTATATCCGCCACCAAACCATTTTATCAACATACCAAGGACAAATCATCATGAAATCTACCTGCTCCACAGAAATCTATCTTAATTATTGGATCCTCAAACCTCAACTGAATTACCAAAACAGCTCCAGACACCGAAATACACTCGTAACCGGGTGCCCAAATCCATCACATCCAGTCCATCATTGAATCTTACAACAATTATCACAAACCCGCTACGGTCATTCTGCACGTAGGCCTCAACAATCGCGACCAGTTAGCAAAGACGTCATTCAAACACAGAGGTTAATCGCCACAGCCAACCAAACCTTCCCTTACTCCAAAATCACCTTCACGTGTGCCAATATCTAATAGAATCTCTAAGAAATCCCAACAAAATCTCAAGACATTGAATGATATGATGGTGGATTCCAATACCGAGAACGCAACAATCGTGTCACCCTATGAAGACGAATTCAAACCAGTTGATAATCTTCCAACCTTGATTATCTTCGACAACTTATTCAACGATTTCAGCGTTACCTTCACATACTTTTTTCGAAACCACCCTCAACACATGCGGTGCATCGTCGTCGCATGGAGTTAATCAGTCTCTGGATAGTGTTCTGAGCATTCCATGTTGTCCATCTGGCGTTGACGTGAAAGACGTCGTCTAATTTCATCCCATAAGTTCTCGATAGGGGAGAGGTCGGGTGGGTGACATAGCTGGTCACTGAAGCACGGGAATGTTCTGCTGTGCAGGGTACAGCATGGACACCCTTGCAGTGTGTACCCTAGCGTTGTCCTGTTGAAACGTGACGATCCGTCAATATGGGGTCGAAATAAAGACATTGGATCCTTACGGTGTTGGGGTGAATGAATCCACGTCGTCCTTGGATTTGAGCAGCCGTTCTAGTCGCTGGTAGTGTTCGGTCTTGGACATGATACAGTACGATCTGACGGTCCTGACGTGTTGACCCGGTCGAGGACGGTCCCGAGTGCTCACCGTTTGCAGAACCTTTGATGGAGTCTTGCGATCGTTGTGTGTGCGCAGCGTAGTCGTCTGGCAAATTCCCTGGTACTGGCGCCATTTTGAAGCATGCCAATGGCACGTTCTCGTTCAGGGGCTGTAAGTCGCGGCATCGTGACGGCGTTCGACAAGTGTCAGTGAAGAAGTGAAATCTTATTCTGATTCCCATGCTTTTAAAGGCAATGTGTGCACAATCTAGAGTGAAATTAATTATTTCCCGTGGTGTGCGTGCAAAATGTTGCCTTTTTTGCGAAAAATTGCCTGGTGTTACAGATAACATGAAATTCTCGCATTTCTTGCACCTGGTGACGTCACTGACGTCATTTGAACTTAAATATTGACTTTTTCAAGTTGTGCGTTTACATGTGCACTTCAGTATATTTTGGCAATCCGCCCGTCCTCAATTGCTCGTAAACACTCTAGAAGGTGCAATTTTTGACGGATTTTGATGAAACTTGATTATTAGTGTTTATGATCACTCAAGGATGAATCTTTTTGAAAATCCGAAAAATATTTAGTATCAGTTACTGCCCTTGTTTTTGAAAAAAGCGTTCAAATTTTTGGCTTGTAAGCACTCTACAAGGCACAATTCTTGACCGATTTCTTCGAAACTTGCTGAAATTGTTTAATATTACCCAAAGATGAACCCTATTAAAATCAAAAATGTCGAAATATACTGAATATGAATTGTGGCCCTTGTTCTTTTGAATGCGTTTGTTATTTGGCTGGTAAAAACTCTACAAAGCAAAATTCTTTGATGAATCTTGACATGAGTATTTGTAATATCCTATTGAAAATCGAAAAAATTCAAAATATTTAGAATCAGTTATAGCCCTTGTTTTTGAAAAAGTGTCAAAATTTTAGCTGGTAAACATTCTACAAGGCTTAATTTTTACTGATTTTGACAAAACTAGCTGAAATTGTTAATTTCCCCCCATGAATGAACCCTATTAAAAATGAAAAAAATAAATTTAATATGAATTATTGCCATTGTTCTTTAAATTGATTTCGATTTTTGAATTTTAAGTCACAATTCTTGACGGATTTTTTTAAAACTTGTTAAAATCACAAAAAAAAAGTATATGACGTAAGGTTAAATATTACATTCTGCTGATTGTTACTACACTGTCAAGTTTTTATTCTAAATCAATGCTGTCTGTGGGCGTATATTACCTTGACTGGCAAGCTATCTTGATTCAAGCTAAATCACGCACAGTTATTATAGAAAAAATTACAGGATTGGGCTGTATAACCGGAAGTGAATACCGCACAGCAATAGTGAAGATACCATAGATTAGTTTGCATAGTTAAGGGGGTTGACAACCCTAAACCTATGTACAAAAAATAGACGATTTTAACCAATTCTTTTCCACCTATCTGAAATATTTAAATATCAATGGAAAGAGGGGACTTTCAGCTATCCAAAAATATAAAATTTATTTCTATATGACATTTCAACTTTAAGAAATAGGGTATGAAAGATGAACGAAAAAAACGTCAATTATTTCCTTAAAATTAGCATATCTACTAGGCTATGTAATATAGAAGGTTGAAATTTTTCACAACGCAAGTCTACATGTATCTCTACAAAATTACGTTGGCTTTTTGGAAAATTTTGTTTTGTTTTGAAGATATTGATAGAAATCAAAATTTTGCGAGTGCATTTACGAAAAATTGAATTTTTAAAAAACTATTCATTTTATAAAATGCCAAAGTTTGTAAAAATCGGATAAATTGTAAGCGAGATATGCTTTTGGAAAAATGGCATTTTTTTCAACATTTTGCAAACACATGTAAACCTTACGTAATTAACGATCATGTTGTTAAAAGATTGTCTTTCATGCTGTAGAAATCTTTAAGCACCTTTTAGGCATCGATATGCACCGATATCCACATAATTGGAGTGCTAAATCAAATGTAAAAACCCTTCCACCCACCAATCATAAAATTTTCTTTGTTTACATGTGACGTAATGATTTATGGGACATCACGTGACTTCTGGATTCCCCCGATACACAAACTCTTACTTCGCGTGCCGATATTAACAATAACTGACCGACAAACGTAGAGAATGTTTATTTAGCCGATGTCGTTGTAATCACAAATGTCAACTGACAACGTAATTTGTACGTCTACATAGAGGAATACCCCGTTTTGTTCTATAAATAGATTATCTTCACGGACGGATATCAGACGAACTACTGAAGCGATTGAGCTAAAATTTTTACTAGATGTGTTTCTTTTAATGCCAAATAGAATGGATATAAACTTAATACGTTTCTTGATTGAAATACATCTCGAACGATAAGGTTGTCAACCCCCTTAAGTTGGACTATATTAATCAAAACGCAAACGAATCCACTACATAGTTATTGACTTTGAAAAATGCATCGCTATTTCGAAATTGTTCTCAAATATAAATGGAAATGGAAATAACCAGAGAGATTAGTGATTACATTTTCAAGATAAATAATGAAACGATAATCAGTTCGAAACGTTAAGAATCATTCATTATCGATGGGATCTAGTCTTCCCCGAACGAGTATACCCTGCAGGTTTTCATTTTAAAATAGGCAACTGTGATGTCACAGAATCATATTTTTCCATAAAAAAGACTATGCTGTTTTATCTGAAGAAAATGGTCTGTCATCATTTCCACCCTGACTGTGAGATAGTTATGGAACCATACTTCACTATTTAAATTTTTCCCATCATGTCTTATAGAAATGTACTATATGGTACTGTAAGTAAGCCCATAATTTCAGGGGAATACAATCTTGCACCAAATCTTAGATAAAATATTTATCATTCTGTAAGTTATTCAAAAGAACTTTCATAGAAAGTTTTGTTCACTTTCACTTTTTTGTCAGTCCTGAGAACAACATCTCAGTTTATTATCCGGAAGGGAACACAAGCCACCATAGTGTGAGTTTTCTTTTTTTATATAACAATTTATAAATTCATTTTAATATTGAAGTAAAATGTATTAAAGAAATCTTTATTGTATTTTATTAATGATTTAATATTGTCCATCCTAATCAACTTAGTATTCATTTTAATTATCCCACTTATTTGATTTTTGTGAATTGTATGAAATCCTTTCTATTTCAGCTTTTTACCCCTTTAATTTGTGTCCACTTTTTTATGGGATAATGTTTTCAAGATTGAACGATTAAAACAATATTTTGTGTCACAGTGTGTTACATTATATATAAGTAAACCTCCCAAACTTCCTCCGTCTCATCCTGGGAACGTTACAGCTACTAATAGTTTTTTTTTTCTTTTTTGTAAAATACAGTTAGTAATTTGTTCTGCAGGAATTGATAATAAATATGTTAAACTGCTAAACCGAAATTAAGCTACAGTGCACTTATTTTGTATTGAGTCTGTAGGGCTTATTTGTGGATGGATTTTTTATGTCAATTGTAAAAAGATTTATCTGGTACAGTTGTAAAATTCAAAAAGTATTTAAACAAATATTTTTAATAAAAAATTCCAAAATTTCTTACTTTTTTACTCATTTCAGCAAAAGTCTAAATTTTATCCGATTTGTATGATTTGGATGTATATAAAACCTTGATACTTATCTAAAATTTGTAGGGAAATATTGATTTTCGTATTTAAATCTTTTTTAAGATATTTATAAAAGACTATATTGAGTGGTCTGGACCTTCAATGACCTTGAAATTTTCAATGTAGAATGTCATTGACCTCAGCTATCCATACGTATGCCAATATTGGTTGACAAAGTTTTATAGGCATCTTAAAATTAACATTTCTTGACAACTTTGGACGACTGTTTCACATTTTTTAACATACACTGTCGAATTGAAATAGGCTTGAAATTGAAATAAATAACATGTTGCTGTGAATTGTGAAGCATATAGTGATATAGGACATGATATATTGATTTACTATTTAAATAATGTTGATTGTGCCTCATTTCTCGACACTTGACAAAGAATAATATTTCGAAAACCGGTTCGTGTCAATTATGTAAGTTTTTATTTTCCCTTTTCAATTTGTTTACATTATTGTTAAATTTGTTTATTAACTAAAAATATACATTATTTTGCATTTCTTTACCTATATTTATATCTTACTTTATTTCCTATACCCAATTTGTCCCCTCTGCATACCTTGATCCTCACATCTTACGCTACACCATATAATTTCCTTTATCACATTTCCTGAAAATTCCTAACCTAGTTATTTTCATTATGCTCCGCAACTTCGACAACCATTGGCAAGAAGCCAGACATGTCAACACCTATCGCCAACAAAACCAACATCACGAACCCTATAATGGCCCAGTATTCCATCGATCTCTACCATCTACCATTCGCCGACCACCAACCAACCCAGCCATTTATATACCACCTCACCAACGACCTACCTACAGTATAGCCTATCCACCCAAAGATAACCATCGAACTACCCGCAACACAGCCTACCCATCAAGAGATAACCACCGGCCTTACCAACATCATGGCTCTCTAAGGTGACACAGACCCTGATCGACCATGACGAAACAACCCTGAAGGAGTAACTCACCTTCATCCGAACCAAGTTTTTATCACAACCAGCCATCGACCGCATCATATCCCATGCCCTTCCTTGGGCCCGTCGCGTATATGGGAAACGTCTCACTCATCCCGTGATTACCAAATTTTATCAAACCATCAACGAAACCAAAACCAGAGTAACCATATCCCTTCCAACTGAAAATGGAGATTGATCAACCAACACCTGCACCAACAAGAGTCACCAGCTTATCGAACCAAACCCCAAAACGAGCCCGCAGTTCACCATCCCCTAGTCCAGCAGATGTTGGAAAACGCTCTCGTAGAGAAGGCACTCCCCTTCTCTTTTCCCTTTCAGATTCGCCATTCACACCGTCTGAATCTTCACCACGTGACCCAGGTTCCGTCGATCTTTCTTCTTTTTGTAAGTTTTTAGATCAACAAACGACCCCGAATTCTCCAACCAAGTCAAGTCGTGTAACCAGACCATCACCACCTCGAACCGGATCTCAGTCCGTACCCAAGGCCTCATTTGTAACAACTACCAATCCAGTACCTATCACACCGTCGACAACCATTATATCCGATACCAAACCCTTTTATCACCAAACCAAGGACAAATCATCATGGAATCTACCTGCTCTACAGAAATCTACCTTAATTATTGGATCCTCAAACCTCAACCGAATTACCAAAACAGCTCCAGACACCGAAATACACTCGTACCCTGGTGCCCAAATCCACCACATCCAGTCCATCCTTGAATCTTACGACCATGATCATAAACCGGCTACGATCATTCTGCAGGTAGGTCTCAACAATCGTGACCAGTCGAGCCTACCTTAAGGACACAACTGACTTTGTCAATAAAATAACAAATCTAAAAGTTCCTTCAAATGCTATTTTAATTTCTATTGACGTAACTTCTATGTACACCAATATCGACAACACTACTGGCCTAATGGCAGTTCGCAAAGCTTTTGATAGAAACCAAGATCCAGACAGACCAGATGATGCAATTCTACAGCTTTTAGAGATTTGTCTTAGTCGCAATGACTTCACATTTAATGGTAAAACATATCTACAGACCTCAGGTACAGCCATGGGCAAACGATTCGCCCCTTCATACGCAAACCTTTTCATGGCAGGGTGGGAACGTGAGGTATTACCCCTTTGTCCATTTGACCCACTTTTTTATGGACGCTTTTAAGATGACATTTTCATGGTATGGACTTACTCCATAGAACAATTTTGGCAATTTTTTTAAAATCCTCAACAACCACCACCCGTCCATCAAACTAACGGCCTACGTTAGCCACAAAATCATAGATTTTCTCGACACCACTGTTTTTAAAGGAGATTCCATAGCAGAGACTAATAAATTAGATATTAAAGTGTATTTCAAAGAAACCGACACTCATCAACTTTTGCATAAGAGCTCATTTCATCCAAAACATACTTTTTCTGGAATAATTAAGTCACAAGTTTTACGATTTCACAGAATTTGCACAAGGTCTTCTGATTTCAACTAAGCTTGTACGATTGTTTTCTCAAAACTGAAAGAGCGTGGATACTCTAAACGATTTTTACGAAACATAAAAAAATCCACCTTAGCACAGTTAGCAGCTAATGCCAAAGTGCCTCCAGGTTTAAGGAGTGCCCCGTGTATTTCAACCAGATGAAAAACATGTCCCTTTATATGCTAAACTCATTATTTTCTAAGTAACTCTACGAATAAAAGATACCCGATCCAAGAAAACATAACATGTGAAAACTCGAATGTAATATACTTAATTTCGTGTAAAAAATGTCCCAAACAATATATCGGGGAAACAAAGAACAAATTACGCACTCGTTTTAATGCTCACAGATCAGATATTAAATTTAAAAAAGACAATCCTGTTTTTAATCATTTCAACCTAGACGACCATAACCTTGACGACCTCTCCCTAACCCCAATTGAGCGCATAGAAATCGACTTACCCGAAGATGAAACTACCAAATTCCGTCAATCTAGAGAAGCCCATTGGATTGAGACATTAAATACAGCAAGACCCATAGGACTTAACATTCACCACAGTGTAGGCATAGCACCCTTTGTAGTTTCCTTCAATACAACCAGTAATAAAGCAAGCAAGATAGTTCAAGCCCACTATAAGAGTCTTCAAGAGAAATTTCGTCAAGTCTATAAACAGAAAATGATAGTGGCATAGAAAAATAAGAACATAAAATGGAGTAGGGTTGGGTAGCCCGCTCGCAGCACATGCACTGACGCTTTGGCAATTATTTGTTTTTTGTTTTTTGAGGGTACATGTATATGTATGTTTTGATGTCTGATCGTCTCATGCAGATGTACTGGTCCATTCCTTGGTTTTTGTGGTCATGTACTTGATCGCAGAAAGATGAATCTGTCCATTTTATACACATGTACTTGTGAATTTTAAAACTAATTGTACGTTGAAATAATATATGGTTTTTGCTTACATGTACTCGATCGCCGGAAGATAAAACGGTCCATTATTTACACATGTACTTGTGCATTTTAAAACAAATTGTACGTTGAAATAATACGTAATTTTCCGCGGCCGTGTGCTTGGTCGCTGGTGGTAGGTTTGTGCGTTTTATGCACGAGTGCTTGTGTGTTTTTGGACGGGTAGCGCATTGGAGTGCTGTGTTGATTTTTGTTTGTTTTTTCTTTCTCGGCTGCGCGGTGCATGGCCGCGGGAACTATATATTATATCTATTTTATAAACAAATTATAGGTGTAAAATCTGTCCATTTCATGCACATGTACTCGTGTATTTTGAAACAAATTGTACGTGGAGTATTGTATATTTACTTTGTGTTCTCGATCGCCGGAACATAGATCTGTCCATTTGATACACATGTACTTGTGTATTTTTAGTATTTTAGACGAATTGTATATTGAGATGTTATGTATTTTCGATTTTTTTTTTTTTTTTTTTTTCAATGTATTGCCCCATGGGCTGAATGTGAGACAGGACCATATCCTTGTGTATTGGGCCTAATTCTGACCTATGTAAAATAAGGAGTTTATTATTATTATTATTAAAAAACAGAACTTAAATGACAACCTTATTCATAGCAAACTAAAAACAATCTGTACTTAACAGGTACTATACTTCTCGCCCATTGGGCGGGTTATTTTTTCTATAAGAAGAGATGAAAATCATCCAACAGATCCAGATCCCCATTTCCCAATAACATATTTGCTCCACCCTAGGCCTGTACATCTGGGAGATTCAATCCCTCCCTTCCCCGAAAACTAAATTTGTAACATAAGACCTTTTATCCGGTCTAATTAATATCATTTTTCTTTCTACCTTTTTCAGAAATCTTGTTTATGCCTATTATATTTTGAATTAATTTATAGATGTGAATGTACACATAATTCTGTTTGAATTTTTTCTCTACCTTAGTAAGAAGTCGCATTATGCATATCTCAAATAAAGGAACAGCTAGAAATTTGACTTCAAACATATTACAATGAAATAAAACTAGATGCTGTATGTGATATAATACCTAAAACAAGGGGGGAACATGATACTGGAAACGTCAAACCATTGATTTTACGATAACAAAACCACCCTTCGATATTGGTAGGAATAAACCTTTCGTTATAAACAACTGATCAAAATTCACAAAGAATTGGACTACATTGCAGTATTTATCAGCAATTATTGTGGATATTTCAGCGGAATTTTAATTCACAATATGATTTTACTATCGGCATTTCATATAGGCTTTAAAAAATGCGATTATTTTTTTTTTAAATCACCTTATAATTCCTTCTTAAAATAATTATGTATATTATAAACTGAATAAGTCTCATTATGAAAGTATTAATTGATTTGTTAATTATTAGTAGCGAACAAATGATTGAACAGTGTCTGTCAAATAATTGCAGTTCGTGAATTAGTTGGAACAAAACCTTAGTTATATTTTGGATGCATATTATCATTAGAACATAAATATAATGTTGTAGGAACAAGCGTTTCAAACTTTAGTACACACCTTCTTAACTTCTAGTACCGGTAGTCCAACTTACTCCTTTGTTGACAACTTTAAAAAATTAATACAGACAATTCATAGTGAGTGATTTTTATTTGTTTACATCAACAACAGCATGCCAACACCAAATGAATCACTGAATCGTTCATCGGCAATTTCCGTATAAACCTTTACGAGACATAATGTATTCGAGCATGCGCTGAAATGAAAATGACATCATGATACGCTGTAAAGCTATAAATAGTATCAAACAATGACATCATCGTTTAAGCAGCTGATAGGAAAATGGTTCTTTTGTACTAGTTGTTCACTCACAAATATTATACATAGGATATTACTTTGTTAAACGATTTAAGTGTTTATTTAATGGTGAATACATTGCTTTACCTTTCTTAGTTTTACATTGAAATCATTATTATTGTGAATGGATATTTGTATGGATTTGTATAATATTTTTGTGTGTTCGACTTAAAGTGGTCATGAATTGAAATATCTTTCATAATTTTACTCTTGGCTTTGTTGGATATACAATATGGAATGTGTTTTTGTTTGTTTTAAAGTTTAGAGTTTTATTTGTCTGTGTCTCATAAAATTATACATCAAAATGCCTGAATCCACAGAAGTCGAGGTTACAAGACCAACTGGTATCAATCACGCAGAACTAAGTCGTCGTCGTATTGGGTTAAAATTGGATATAGCTCCAGGACCAGGGCTTATTTCAGAAGATTTGCACAAAGCAAAGAAATGCAAATTTGAAATGTCAATGCTGAATGCAACAGTTCGACCAAATATTTCTTTTTCATCAAATTCTAGGACGATGATGCCTGATGAACTTGCGTGTAAATTGAATAAATCGAAATCCCTGTTGGTGATTGACTGTCGCCCAGCATTTGCTTTTGATACCAAGCATATTCAAGGTGCTGTGAGTGTCAGTTGTGGCGGGGTATGCAAAAGGCGCTTACAGCAGGGAAAAGTGAGCCTTATAGATTTAGTGACTAGTAAAGAGGGTCGAAATATGTATAAAAAGAAAAGTAATAAAGATATTATTATTTATGATGATCAAACGACTGATGTAAGAGAAAATTCGAAAGATACTACTTTAAATGTTGTCATCAATACTTTACTCAGGGAAGGAAAAGATCCATTTGTTTTAAAAGGTAAGTTTGATAAGATATATTTTGCTAAGATTTTTTCCAAGTGCCCTAGTGTTTGTATTTGGATTTTGAAAGACTGTATTACTGTTTGGAATCAAACTGTCTCGAAGGCACAATCCCTTTCATCCTTGAGGCTGTGAAAATGAATGATGAAAATAACTGATTCATAGCTTAACATTGTCAATTTGCCCTGGAAAGTCCTTGTCAATATATTCAGGATACATTGAGATGTCTGGTACTGGAAGTCTGAGTTTAAGATTATCAATGAATTTTTTTAAGCCCACATTAATATTTTAAACTTTGTGCCTATATATTATTTCCATTTTAATGTCTTTGTACTTTACCTTTTTAATGACCTCATTATTTATCTTTTACACCATCACTCACATTTCATTTTCCAAATAGTAACCAAAACAATATATGACATCAGTAGGCATTGTAACAGTCAAAGAATCATAGTGTTTTACAACTGAGATCACCATTAATCATCTTTGGTTTTGGATCAACTTTCAGTTTTATTTGGAATATGCACAGTCCCCTGTGGAGGTAAATTGAGGTCAGTCTGTCCACATTTCAGTAGAAACAATAGAAGCTGCAGATTTTATCTGATCTTGATGAAACTTTTTATGATTAATGAGATATTTTACTTGATAGAATTGCATCAAAAATATGTAGCTTACCGGTATGCAAAACAAAGACTACAATTTAAAAAACATCAGAATGTTGTAGTAGAAAATTGTAGATCAAGTAAATCAAAGATACACAAATAATCGAATGGTGAAATCCAATTTGAATATTTATCAAAATTACAGTTGTCCGATTAACCCTAAGGCCCCATTTTTCATTTTACAAAAGTTAGTGGTTATATGTTGGCGGCTGACCCTTTACTTCCAGTGTAGCAGTTTGAGATGTCCACCAGTTTGAAATGTCCAATTTGTTTTACTCATGTGTTGACTGAACGTCATCGTCATCGTGAGTGACGGTAAAGGTTTTACCAGTTTCATATGTCCAATTTCATAGATAATTTATATTTTCTCAAAATATTTAGTTTAAGTAATGTTTAAGGGTGACATGACATCATTTCTTACTCCATTTTGTTTTAAATTAAAACGTTTGACGATGCCAAAAGAGACCCTCAACATTCATCTTTAGGCAAAATAAGAGGATTGTTTTTTCACGACCTTGTTGTACTAAGACTAAGTTAATTCAAGGTACCGGTAGTTGCTAAGTGCTACATTTAAAAACTTTTGATCATACAATTTCTGAATCATTTTTAGCCACTTTCCTTTGCATCGTGATATTGAATACTTCTTGCTTTAATTTTTTATTTAAAACCTTTCTAAATGACAAACAACTCTGCACAGTAACTTACAAAGTTAAATGACGAAAACTTTAATTGATCGAGCTTAAACTTGTACGAGGAAAAGGTAGTGATTCAATACTACATAAAGAAACTGACGATCGACTGGTGCTGATTATCTTTTCTATTTTAATTATTTACATCCAAAATTGATAAAGAGCACAATCAAAAAATCTTTTATTGTTTTCTATAAAAGATTTCTTACTTTTAACAGGTGCTTATGCTTAATAATGATAAAAAAACTCATCATTTTACATGGGTCAGAATTAGGCCCAATACACAAGGACATGGTCCTGTCTCACATTCAGCCCATGGGGCAATACATTGGGAAAAAAAAAAGAAAAGAAAAACGTCAAAATTTTAGCTTGTAAGGCACAATGCTTTACAGATTTTAACAGAACTTGCTGAAATTTTTAATTCAAGGATGAACCCTATTGAAAAGAAATATCACAAAATATTTAATATGAGTTATTGCCTGTGTTCTTTAAACGTTCGGATTTTGGTTTGTTTTTCCAAGGCACAATTCCTTACGGATTTTGATGAATTTTGTTGAAATTGTTCGTTATCAGAGTGAATCCTTTTAACATTCAAAAATACTGAAAATCTATAATGAGTTATTGCCTTGTTATGAGGTATAATTCTTGACTGATTTCAAGGAAACTTAGTAATATTGTACATTTATCACCCTAGAAAAGAAGTATATATGTATATTTTATTTGTTATTCAAAATCCATGCTGGCAGTGGATGTATATTACCTTGCCTGGCAAGCTATCTTTTACCTAGCTGTTATAGACCTGAAGTTACGTAATTACGTCCTTTAAGGCCTAACCAGAAGTTGAAATTTTTTTTTCTCCAAATTTTGTTGAGATTGAAATCATTGCGTTTCAACTGATGAAGTTTTAAAATTCCACCATTTATATTACGTGAGAAATCAGGTTTTTCCAATGATCCTTCAAATTTAAATTGCAAATCCTGGGTGGAGGATTTAACCGAATTGCATAAAACTTATAACTGTAAGTTGACAAATAGTTTGAAGTTTTCAAATATAAAAATCCTATCAAAATCGAACTGACAATAAAAAAAACCTCAATTTCGGGTTCTAACTTCTGGTCGGAGACAGATCTCCAGACTCCTGGTTTTGTTTTATTTGATAATATTAATTATTCTTAGGTCACCTATAAAGTCAAAATGTCTGTAGCTATTACCAGTTAGTCTGAAAACTCGTGCGAGAATCACAAAAAAAAAATTCTAGAGCCACTTATGACACAGAGTGGGACTTTGCTAATGTTGCAAATTTGCAACAAACGGGCGGAAACATCTGATTTTCTGGGATAAACTGGCCAAAGCAATAATGTACTTTTTTGAAAATAATTAATAGACGTAATTAGCTGACCCATATAAATGGTAAATACCCGGAAGTGCCACGCCCATCTCATTTTTTTGGCGTGAATCTAATCACATTCAAAATGTATATTCACAGTACAAATTTGAAGCTTCAAGTACATCTAATAGATAACCAGATATACATACATTTCAAAAAAAGCAAAAAATACTTTATTTTCAAAAATCAAAAAATCTATTTTTAATTTTTAAAACTTTTGTTGTACATCGATGGAAAGAGGACAAAAAGCGCCTCAAGAATATGGAAAAAATAACACTCTTAATTAATTAGGTCACGCTCTTAAGCAGTCCAAAGTTGTGAATTTTGTTGTTTTCAGGCAGCTATAAAACCGGAAGTAGACGTCAGAGGTCAAATGACAACTATCAACTGATAGCCAAGTCAATGACCTAAAGGTCAAGGACATGAGAAATAGGCACACATACTTCAAAAAAATTTAACCGGATGAAGCGAAATTCAAAAATAGGCTCCCACAAATTTTTTTGCAATCGATTTAAACTACTGGTACCAGAAATGCAAACTTAACAATTCAAGATGGTGGCCAAAGTATTACTTCCAGTCTGGATATTTTTTTATAAAACGACCAGTTTTTTTCAAAAGATTTTGTTCAGCACAAGTTTCAATGACCTATGACAAAAAGACCAGAAGTAGAAGGGCAAATAGAGATCTAAAATTTGCACCTTTTTACGTGTAAACCAGAAGTGGCAGAAAATATATGATTATGCCAACTTGTTAAGATTGGTCGTCTTTCTTTGTACCAAAAATTTGAACTCAATTGGACAGTAATTAAAAATTAAAAAAAAAAAAATCGAAAATCACCAAAAAAATGTCTGCTATGAATTTTCCAAATTTGAAATTATTTAATTGCTATTCTAGTGGATATTAAATGTAGATTCTCAAAATGAAAACCCGATGGAAATCGGGAAAGCAAAGTCCCACAATAATAAATCACGACTGAATCGTCAAAATACGTTAATTATAAAAAAATAAATAAATATATCTTAAAAAAATAACGAAAACAATACAGTTTCGAGGTCAACTCGAAAGCTGTAACAATCTGATCATCGAACTTCTACAGTAATTTATATATTTTTGTCCAAGTTACAAATGCTGATTTTAGGAAAACTTATACTTTTGTACTTCCGGTTGACCATGTAATTTAATATTTTTGTCCCAAGTAACAAATACTGATTTTACGAAACTTCGCATCTTGTCTAGCTCCTTTTACTCGCAGATAAAGACACAAACCTACATGATAAGCCATCTTCAGCGATATTAGTTGAATGATAAGATATGCATCAAATTTAAAATATCAACATCTGAAGGATATCAATAAGTTGTCAAATGCTGAAAATATTCCCAATTTTAACCTTGTGTATATTTACTG
This sequence comes from Nipponacmea schrenckii, assembly GCA_030562195.1. Classification (NCBI taxonomy): domain Eukaryota; kingdom Metazoa; phylum Mollusca; class Gastropoda; family Lottiidae; genus Nipponacmea; species Nipponacmea schrenckii. Next base: position 25,337,964 of record CM060199.1, read on the forward strand.
AAGAAGTTACAATACCAAACTATTTTTAATACTTACCAAACGAAAAACCAGAAAGATGATTAGGAGCATTTGTAAAGACATGTGTCTGCAAAAAACATCATGTTTAATTAAGTCAATCCACACTTTTTACACAGTAGTAAAATTTGTGCGTATTTATAGTTATATTTTGGGCCAGAAAATTCTTCAATAATTGTAAGAATACCGTCTTCTAAATTAGCAGAGTTCAATTTAATTAGGATTTTCTGAATACTTTCGTTGCAAAGACAACAGACAGGTGTGGAATCCATCTTGAATCGTCTACTTGCGCTTTGTTTACAGTAAGTTTCATCTCACTTCCGGTCTTTGATGTCTACGCATGAACTACTTTAAACATGGTTGGTCAATAGGTCAGAGAAATATATCCGATAAGTAGAATTTCTCTGTTGATCAGGATGATACTGACGGTGTACTACCAGTACCGGCTGACCATAAGAAAAACAAAGTGTTTTGAATGATAACAATACTGAGAAAAATGACAGTAAAAATGTTTCCCACGGTTGTTCCGATTTGTCTATAAATAGTAACTGTTTCAAATCCTATTTGTGAGCAGAAAAGAACAATAAATCTTATATAATTATGCACATTTTGGCAAGGAATGGTAAAATTCCCAACCCATATAACAACACAAAGGTAAAGTAAATTAATACTTTAATTAATATGGCCAACAAGAATTACATTTTACAAATTACACAAAATTTCAAACTCTAACATAATTAATAACGAAGAAAATGAACAAATATTACAAGAAGGAACTTAATCTAATCCGTAACTATATAATAGAAAGTAACACCAATACGTAGTATCGTTTGCATTATCTAAATTAAAAATTGCACTGAGCTCTATCAAAAAAGAGGGCGTGATAGGCGAGGCTCGTTTTTCGACAATGGGGATTTAATCTACCCAGGCCTTTTAATGTAAGTATGAGTTCATTAGATTCTGAGCACAAGTGAATTCAAATCCGAGCAATGTATGCTTTACTCCATAGATATAATTCTTAATTCTTAATTAACTTCTAATGAGAAATTGAGCGTAAAGTACAACATTGTATAATGAAGCGGGTAAGGGTGTTACCTCAAAAAAGGTGCAAAATAAAAAATGAGTTCTCCACTGAGGGCAAAGATTCTTAGTAGTACCATCTGTAAAGGCCGATCAAGCAGATGTCTTGGCATCATCCTGCAAGGACTTAACAAACAATCTCTGCCAGAAAGGACACATGAAAACACTGATTGATAGGGAACCAACCACCACAGCCAGTCAAACAGGAATCACTTGCAATAACACTGTTTATTTTACAACCAATCCTAGGTCATCATCATCGACACCCCATTGTACAAAGGGAGAAATGTTTTCTACCAAAGAAAATCCTTTTTAACATCGCGAGAAGCTATAACTGGACCTGTTTTTTGATACACTGTTCTAAGCCAGTTTAATAGTCCGCTTATGAAAATTCGACCCGGTCTCACACAGTGGGCATTAAACTGAAGCTTCCCCAGTATTGATTGGATATCCTTGACTGAGGCAAACTTCATGTCTAACCAGTGAGTCTAACGTTTTGATTATTCTTTCTTGTGTGACTTCTAGAGTTAGAACGCAAGTATCGAACATGACATAAAGAAAAACTAGCCAACACAACGAGGCTGCAGCCTTTTCAATAGATTCCTCCAATCCACAAGCGCTTAAGAGTTCACCTAGAAAACGTGATGTCAGCCTCGCTGCCATTTCTGCCACCAACAAAATCATCAATTTAGTTTAAGGAAGTATGTCCAAACAAGGAAAACATGTATGACACAGAATTTGTTAACCGTTGACAGATACCAGCTGCTGATCTAAGGCCCATGCTGAGGACCCTATCGAAAAATAGGTGATTATTCCACACGTATCCTACCAGATGCAAATCTCCAGGATCGATTGGGATTTGGCGGTAGGCTCTTTTAAGATCACGCTTAAATAAAAGACAGCCTTTGCCCTTACATTTAATTATTTCAATGAAATCATCCACATTCGGATTAGTTAAATTAACGTTCTGATTTAAGTACACATTTTTGGGGATGCCATCATTGATAGCCGACCCTTTCCGATAGCTTAAATCTAAAATTATTCGTTGGGTATCACCCTGTTTCGGTACTGTGTTTATAGGAGATATGAAACATTGTTTGTCAAAGGGTTTTTGTTAAAAGGACCTAATATGGATCCGTACTTAGCCTCCGTAATGAGATAGGTGTGTTAGTTGGAAATTCACGAGCCTCTTTGTGATTGGTAGGGACTTGTTCCTGAGACACGTGACCTTCAAAACCCAGAGGGAAACCAAATTCAATTAATTCACATACAAAACTATCTTCGTAATCCAGGAGGTTATTATGAGAAAAGGCAGGCTTCATCCCCGTATACATGGGAATTCGACACTCTGCATAGTTATGTTACCAGAAGCTGCTACCGTTCTATGCACATCTAATATAGAAGAATATATCACTTGATTACTTCGTAATAATGAATCATTAAACACTAATACAGTACATAGATGACAATTAACATGCTTGCATAGTTTACTACGGTAACTTTCAAATTTATCCAAACGTTCGAAATTGATTTGATCATGTCAATAAATTTACCACCTCTTTCAAGTAATCGCTTAATTAACTAAATTAATTGAGCAATAGTGTTAGGAGTCTCATGGACTAAACATAATTGTTAGGTTGTTTAATTATTATACGCCCACTTAAAATGGGGCTTTGGAAAATAAAACTTCTGTCAAACTAAACCATTTGTTCCTCCAACGTTACATGTGTCTAAAAACACACTTCCTCAGGGAGTCAAAAAACCAACACAATTTAAAAAGCGGTGGCTGGAGGAATAAATGGTTTAGTATGACAAGTTTTATTTTCTAAAGCCTCATATCTTCATCCTGTCACAGCATCATAGTTTTTATACTATGTTGTCACCCCTGTCCGTCTGTCCGTCCACAATTGTTTGTGAACACGATAGAGACTACAGTTTTTGTCGGATTTGATTGAAACTTGCTGTGATCATTTATATAGATGAGATCTCGGACAAGTTCGAATTAGGCGTTTTTTCGATTAACAGTTTTTAAGTTATTGCACTTGACTTAGTCAAAAAGTGTCAAAATTGGCTTGTGAACAGAATAGAGACTACAGTTTTAATTGAATTTGCATGAAACCTGCTGTGATCATTTATATTGATGAGATCTCGGATAAGTTCGAACTTGGTGATTTTTGATGAACGGTTTCTGAGTTATTGCCCTTGACTTAGTCAAAACGTGTTAAAAATTGGCTTGTAAACAATATAGAGACTACATTTTTCATTGGATTTGAATGAAACTTGCTGTGATCATTTATATTGATGAGATCTTGGACAATTTTGAAATAGGCGATTTTTATATTTTTGTTTTATATATTTATATTCAATTATGTTAACAATAAAAGAAAAATAAGAGACTGGGAGTTAACACAAATGATTTTGTAAAATCACATCAAAATTTAATTTTTTGTGTGCAATAGAAGCTACAATTTTCAATTGATTTTAATGAAACTCAAGCGGCGGTCAAGTTTGAATTGACAATTTTGAGTTATTGCCCTTGATTGAGTAAAACCGCATCAAAATTTTATTGTGGGTGCTAAAGACGCTACAATTTTCAATGGATTTTGATAAAACTTTGAGTGAGCATTGAAATTGATAAGACGCCAGTCAAGTTTAAAATTGACAATATTTATGACGTATTTTTTAGTTATTGCCCTTGACTTCGTATTAAACATTTCAAAATTTTATTGTGGGTGCCAGAGAAGCAATTTTAAATGGATTTTTATGAAACTCATTGTGAGCTTTGAAATTGACAAGACAGCGTTCAAGTTCATATTTGACGACTTAGAAGAAGGGTTTATTTGTATATTTAGATGCTCTCAACGGAAAAAATTATTTAAAGGTCATAGGAAATGATTTTGAATGTTCAATTTGTTGTGTTTTTCTATAAATAGAAGCGATTTTAGTATTAAATCAGCAATTTTTTTTTTAAATTTGCATCGGGAGGCTATGTTTGCAATATGCATTTGAAATCTGGCTTTTTCAGTATGTCTATCATGATTAAATCCCTTGATTGTGACGTCAAGTCGGAACAATCTATGAAACCCTTGACATAACGTCATACATTCAAGCTTATCGATATGGCACCTCCCTTCAATTATGAAGAAGAACTCTGAAAAATACCAGAGATTAATCTTGGTATAATGGTTCAACCTAATATGTATGAACCTTTAACTAATAGGCCTCCTGAAGATCAAGAAAATTCATCAGATTCGGGGAGTGATAGTGATAGGCCTAGCGACTCCGATGAAATTGAAACTCAAGCTAATAATAGCGTCCCTATCAATGAATGGTACTTGGTAGCCAATTCATTCCGTTATTGACATACGTAACTAGATAAATATGACAGGTTTTGAAAATTTAGGATTTGTTATTTATCAGCCGATCTTTTTTTTTAAATTTATAATACCAACGTTGTACGAACAAAAATAAGATCGGCCTTTGGCTGATAAAAATGAAATCCTAAATTTTTACCATCGTTCTACTTTCTAGTCTTCCCAAATGGACAAAATTGTTTCTAGGCCTATTAATTTTGCATCATAGTCAATAGCCTAAATAAGTTTGTACAAGATATAAGATAACAGTATGTTTTCTGGTTAGGCACGGGCACTGGTTATTCCCCTCAGACGAAAATGTAATCTACTTTGAGCTAGTTGTAGAGCTATTCTCCGGACCCTGTGAGTTCTTACTCTTAGGTAAGATTTTTTATTTCACTGGAATTGTCGAGTAAAATTATAGGTTAATAAGACCGAAAGTTTGGTCTAATATGGAAAAATTGTTTTGCAAATTAATGTTTACCTAAACCCTTTTTAACAGTAATTGTCATTTCTTTTGCCTGCTTGTCCAAACGTTAGAATAACAAGAACAGGATGATTTTTATGACATTTTTATGCATATCAATTCTAAATTTATTTTATGTTTCCGACCAGGTGTTCCTGTAGTGTATAGTCAATTTCTGAAGTAAATGAAAAGCTACTAGATGCTAAATGTGTTGCTGTCTCATTATCTTGTATATTGGCACTAAATAAATTTGTCTGGTTGATTGGAATAGTTGGAACTGGAGGCTCATTTTCAATTTCCTCTACATTACTGGCTGGCAGTTGATATAAGTTCAGGAAATGTTAGAGATTGTAGTGTCTTAAAGTTACAAATACATACAAACAAATCAATTTAATCAATTGTATGGGGTGGGAGTGGGTAAAATTGGGGGCGGGGGTGTATTGCATTGAAAGTAATCGTGTTTCTTTCTTCTTCACATAAATGTACCGTTGAATAATTGAGATAATTGACTTCCATGTTGACTACATGACTTTGACAACCAATTACCCGAGCACTGTCGTTATACGAATTGTGATTAGTCTTCTATTTATAAACCATAGTGATTTTCCAATCATCATACATCTTATTATCTGATTATAAAAGTGATCAACAATCAAAACATGTTAGGGCTGTTGATTCCTTTTTTCCCAACCAGAAAATGTTTTTTATATGTCAAATATATGCTCCACTATTCAACTAGTATCCAACTGTAAACTGTTTTTCAATGCCATGAATATTTAGTTAATATTCATCAGAATTGGAACTTATACTTTATTTTGTCATACATCACAATAACAAAACAATCTGATCAAATATCTGCAGTAATTGAAAATTTTGACCAAGGTACAAATGCCGATTTTTGGATAACTTTCACCAACAGTATACTTCCAGGTTGAACATGAGACAAACGAAGTGTTTTGAATGATACCATATACTGAGTGTCCCTAATTGTCTATATATAGTTACTGTTTCACATACTAGTAGTAAGCAGAAAAGAATGATAGTACTCCTTTTTGCAAGGAATAGTAAAATTTCAATAGTAAATAACCGGCTAGTGACATTTAATTGAACTTTCTGTCAACTTTATAACTTTTAAAAGAAGAATTCTCAATGAAAAGCAAACTATCATCATCAAGAATTCTATTTTTGAGGGCCGACATGTTTATGTTGATATTGATGATCGGAAGATAAGAAGGCTACTGATGATTGGAAGATAATTATTGTAATATAGACTTGATATCTGTGAATAATGCACGATTAATATTTAACAGCATAACTGTAGGATCAAAGTCTACTGGTTCGGAGTTCAGCAGTTCACATATCATAACGCTTTTTTTAAAAAATTTTCGATGATGTCACCGACTTTCGAATTGGAATCGATTGGTCGCGTTGTTGGGCTTTAAACGACCGATAATCGCTTGTCGGCTATAATCAGGACATCACTACAAACTAAGTCTGTCGGAAATAATTTTTTTAAAAAAGTACCTTGCGCATAGATACCTCATATCTTTGGACTCTTTATCCAAGAAATTAGGATGTTTCAGCCTTTAGTTAAAAAAAGGGAACAAGTTTTAGGATTTCTATATTTTATTCTTTATTTTTGCACTTTCCAAATTTTGACTGTTCTGGCATGTGACCTAATTGTTTAAGAAGGTTGATTTTTTCAGAGTCACTTGCATTTTTCCACATTAGCAATGTGCCACATGTGGCTCTAGTTTATTTATTTGCATGACAGATTTTTGCTCTACATTGCTCAAATTGGATAGGGACTTAGAATTTTCTGAAGCAGTTTGTCTCTGAGATGTGAAAAATGTATATATCAGTTTTTGTTAAGTCCTGCATTTATATGCTTATTCTGTACTGACGAAGAATAACAACAAGTTGACAAAACAGAGACACCTTAATTATTATTGCTAAAACTGTTTATTTTAAGATAGTGTCTCTACAGTACTTACAGTAACTTCCTTAAGTGGCATTTAGTAGTTGGAGAATATATATCAGGACACAATTATATGGATAACAACTTGGTTGTGGTTTAGTTGGTGTTATAATAATAATAAACTGGGTCAGAATTAGGCCCAATACACAAGGACATGGTCCTGTCTCACATTCAGCCCATGGGGCAATACATTGGAAAAAAAAAAAAAAAAAAAAAAAAAAAAAAAAAAAGAAAATAATATCGAAAATACATAATATCTCAATATACAATTCGTCTGAAATACTAAAAATACACAAGTACATGTGTATCAAATGGACAGAGATATGTTCTGGCGATCAAGTACGTGACCACAAAATAAATATACAATAATCCACGTACAATTTGTTTAAAAATACACAAGTACATGTGCATGAATGGACAGTTTTTCAACCTACAATTTGTTTATAAAATGGATGAAATATATAGTTCCCGCGGCCATGCACACGACCGAAAAAAATCACGTATTATTTCAACGTACAATTTATTTTAAAATACACAATTACATGTGTAAATAATGGACAGATTTATCTTCCGGCGATCAAGTACATGACAGCAAAAACCATATATCATTTCAATGTACAATTAGTTTTAAAATACACAAGTACATGTGTATAATATGGACAGATTCATCATTCTGCGATCAAGTACATGACCTCAAAAACCAAGGAATAGACAAGTACATCTGCATGAGACGATCAGACATCAAAACATACAATTTAAAAAAAAAAAAAAAAAAAGTAAACAAGAATTGCCAAAGCGTCAGTGCATGTGCTGCGAGCTGGCTACCCAACCCTACTCCCTTTTATGTTCTTATTTTTATACGCCCACATGAAATGGGGGGCGTATATTGTCGTCACCCACATCCGTCCGTCGGTCGGTCCGTCCGTCCACAATTGCTCGTAAACACTCTACACGGTGTAATTCTTGACGGATTTAGATGAAACTTAATATGAGTGTTTATGATCAGCAAGGATGAACCCTATTGAAAATCAGCGAAATCGGAAAAAAATTAGTATGAGTTTGTGCCCTTGTTCTTGAATGGCTCGTAAACACTCTACAAAGTGCAATTCTTGACCGATTTTGATGAAAATTGGTGTGAGAGTATGTTATAACTCAAGGATAAATCCTATCGAAAAACAGCGAAATCGAAAAACATTTAGTATGAGTTATTGCCCTTGTTCTTTAAAACGCGTTCAATTTTAGCTTGTAAACACTCTTGAGAGAACAATTTTTAATGGATTTTTAAAGAAACTTGGCCTGAGTATTTGTTATCACCCGGGGATGAAGCCTATTGAAAACCAGTCAAAAAAAAAAAAAATTTAAAATCAGTTATTGCCCTTGTTTTTGAAAACGCGTTCAATTTTTAGCTTGTAAACACTCTACAAAGCACAGTTATTGACCGATTTTGACAAAACTTGCTGAAATTGTTTAATATCACCCAAGAATGAACCCTTTTGAAAATAGCACATATCGAAATATATTTAATAGGAATTATTGCCCTTGTTCTATAAAAAGTGTTGGATTTTTGCCTTGTAAACACTCTACAAGTCACAATTCTTGAGCGATTTTGACATAAATTTGCATGAGTATTTCTAATCACTTAAGGATGAACCCTATTGAAATTCAGTTAAATCGAAAAAAAATTTAGTATCAGTTATTGCCCTTGTGTTTGAAAACGCGTTCAATTTTAGCTTTTAAGCACTCTAGAAAGAACAATTCTTAATGGATTTTGATAAAACTTGGCTTGAGTATTTGTTTTTACCCAAGGATGAACCTTATTGAAAAACAAATAAACGAAAATATTTAGTGTCAGTTATTGCCCTTGTGTTTGAAAACGGGTTTAACTTTTTGGCTAATAAACACTCTAGAAGGGACAATTCATGACCAATGTTGACAAAACTCACTGAAATTGTTGGATATTGCAAGGGATGAGCCTAATTGAAAATTAGAAATATCAAAATATATCTAAAATGAATTATTGCCCTTGTTCTTTTAAACGCGTTCGATTTTTGTCTCGTAAACACTCTACATGGCACAATTCTTGATGGATTTCAATGAAACTTGGTGTGAGAGTGTGTTATAACTCAAGGATGAACCCTATTGAAAATCAGCAAAATCGAAAAAAATTTTAGTATGAGTTACTGCCCTTGTTCTTGAAAACGCATTCAATTTTAGCTTGTAAACACTCTAGAAAGAACTATTCTTAATGGATTTTGATTAACTTTGGCTTGAGTATTTGTTTTTACCCATGGATTCACCCTATTATAAATCAAATAAATAGAAATATATTTAGTGTCAGTTATAGCCCTTGTTCTTGAAAACGCGTTCAATTTTAGCTTGTAAACACTCTAGAAAGAACAATTTTTAATGGATTTTGATGTAACTTGGCTGGAGTATTTGTTTTCTCACAAGGATAAACCCTATTGAAAATCAGATAAATCAAAAAATATTTAGTGTCAGTTATTGCGCCTTTTTTCAAAAACGCTTTCAACTTTTGGCTTGTGAACACTTCAAACATTCCTTTTTGACAAACTCGCTGAAATTGTTTAATATCAACCAAGGATGAGCCTTATTAAGAATTAAAAATATCAAAATATTATTAAGGGTGAACCCTATTGCAAATCATAAAAATACAGAAAAATATTTAATGAGTTGTTATTAGGTACAATTCTTGACTGTTTTTAATGAAACTAGAGACCCTAAAAAAAAATAGGTTGGTAGGTTGAATAATTCATTCCACTTATTGTAACCTTACTGAAAAGTTTTTATTTGAAATAAATGCTGCCAGTGGGCGTAATTACCTTGCCTGGCAAGCTATCTTCTATGGAGGGGAAGTAGGATTTGTCCATGCTCAGGACCAGCTTGAAGGATGTTTACTCATCCCCCGACAGTAGTAATTTAGATTTTCAAAATGGTTCAAGTTAGGCCAAAATAGAATTGTTGGTGGTGATATACCTGTGGGAAAGGGAAAAATAAAATTAATAAATTACTTAAATCATTAAATCATGGAGAAACACAATTGTTAAGATAGCCATCAGCAAGTAAGCCTATAGTTGGTGAAAAGAATACCCGTGTAACAGGAAGTATGCTTATGTTAATGAAAGATTACCAAGAATCATCCTTTGAAAAGTCTTAAAATCTGATGCTGATTTAATATTTTCGTCTAGACCATTCCATAAAATTGATCCTTTGTATTTAATACTTTGTTTAATCAAATTGATTCGGGGTTTTTGCACCACAAGTTTTAAATTTATGCTAGAATAAGGCGTCTGTTTATAGCTAAAGAGGCTTGAAAGGTAGGAAGGAGACAAGTTGTTCAGAGTTTTATACATAAATTTATACGAATTATGCCTGGTTTTAATGTCAAAAATATTAAGCCTTTTAAGATTCAGTGACAAATCAGTATTATACTTAGAACCAAGAATTAATTTAAAAGCAATTTTTTGTTGCCTGTGTAAAATATCGGCCGATGCAATGTCGTGCGAATCCCAAATAGTTGAACAATAATCCAAATATGGTTGAAAGTGACATTTATAAAAAATAGATCTATATTTTTTAGGCATGATCTTTCTTAACTGTCGCAGTTGAAATAACTTAGTATTTAAAATTTTAGCAACGAACTTTACGTGCGGAGTCCATGAGAGATTTTGATTCACAGTAACACCTAGTAATTTAAAGTTTTCAACTTGTTCAATAAATTGATTATTAAGTTCAATTGATAAATCTGATGAATATTTTCTTTTTTGAGAAGTTGTAATTAACATACATTTGGTCTTATTTTCATTTAAAATCATGACATTAAAGGAACACCAGTTTAAGATTGCATCAGTATCTTCTTGCAATTTTAATGTATGTCAGTAACCGATTTACCAGAAGTATAAATCGTCCGCAAAAAGATCACAGTTAGAGTTAATATGCAATGGCAAATCATTAATATAAAGATTAAACAACAAGGGACTTAAAATTGATCCTTGTGGTACTCCATACTTTATACTTCGAGAAGACGAAAGAGTTCCATTGACGTAACAACGCTGAGTACGATTTTTCATTGGTTTTGGGTCTCGCCCAAAAGCTGCCGTTTTTCTCAATAATCAGAGTTTCGGTGTGGATTCTTATTCCTTTTTATATGGTGTAGACTGATCTGCATCCTTCCCTTCTTTTTAGTTCCTTTGGTTTATTAATTTCGGTAACGGGTAGGTTCGTCCATTCTTTTCCGGATGATTTATCGGCTCTTGATTTTAGTATGTTTTTCCTTTTTGTGGTTTCTTCTTTTTCAATAGGTTCGCCGGTGTTTAGGGTATGAATTCTTTTTACGTGTCTACGGGTTGATGGAGAGGTGCTGATTGGTTTCGTACAGTAGGGACAGTGTTTTCCTATTTCTGCCATCTCTGTTGTTTCTCTTAGGTTCAAATAATTTTTGACATAATTTCGTTATGTTTGGTTGTTAAGGCTTCCTGGTTGCGATGTTGAGGGGTGTTCTATAATTGACTCCTCATGACGGAGTCTGTGGTTCAGTTTTCTCGAGGTTTTTTCTAAGATGATTACCTGAGGGGGTGTGTGGGTTCTTTATAAATGATTTGCGATTGAAGTATCTTTTTGATGGGTTATGTCATGTTTGTGTGCGTAGTATCTGATTTGTTTGGTGTTTCCTGTTTGTCCAATATATTGTATGCCATAGGTTTTGCATTGGATGAGATAAATTACATAAGGTGTTTTGCAGTTACGTTCATCCTTTATCTTATAAGTGTTTTTATTTGATGTTATGGAGTTGGTTTCTAAGAGTACCCGACATAGGCTACAGTTATTGCCGCATTTCCTTCATCCAGGTCTTGGTTTCCGATTTTTCGTGTCTGTTCTTATGATTTGATCCCTAAGATTTTTATTTCATTTGAAATAGGATTTTATGTTGTAGTGTAGAAAGTGTTGTGTGTTTGGGTTGTTCCCTAGGATTTAAAAACTGCTTGTATCTATCTGAAGAGAGGCACTGAATGACTGTCTACCTTGAATCCAATGATTTAGACTTTGTCTCCAAATATAAGACATGAATGTCACATATATACCAGCTCGTAACTTTCGTAATTAGGATGAACTTACAACTGAAACAGATGTACAATTGTATGTAGGACAGTGTGGTGTCAAAGTTACTCAAGATGTCAACTGATGGACATGCATAGATTAGAGAGGATTGTTCACAGGTTGTGACTGACTTTGGGAACAATAGAGACAAACTCTTTATCATCCATGTTTACTGACCAAGGATGAATTACAAGATAGACATCATGTTAAGAAAAAGTGACATATGCCTGACACATCGACATCAGCAGAGTGCCTAAGACCCATTTACCAAAAGTTGACAGACCTGTTTGAGGTCAAAAGAAAAAGCGATTTTCTGATAATCTGTTTGTCTCCCTTTTTGTTGGTCAATGGTGTTGTACTGAAGGCATTCATTTTAGGTTATACCTAATTGAAGGTCTTATATATAGTTCTATTACTGTAATCGCAACTCTTGAATTGAAATGGAAATGTAGAAAGGCAGTTGCCTTGGTCCATCCCACCGTGTTTGTAACTTTTTATTGTTAGTAATTTTGCTTTATTTGAAATGGTTGTATGTATATTTTGTATCTAAAAGATTTCAACCAAATATACACACCTCGTAGAAGTATTCTCTGTGTTGTCCAACGATATTGGACATATTACCCCAATGATGACGTCACCAGGGGGTGATACCTGATATATATCATCTTCAAATTCCGGATTGCGTAAAATATCCAAGTTGGATTTTCTTACCAGACGTAACTGAGATACCAATCCCATAACAAGGCTAAAAATCGAGTTTTGTGGGTAAAAATCTCCATTAGTTTTTCTGACTTTCACAAAAAATATACTCAGCCAACAGTTTATATCCGTGTTATCCATAAAATCCAAATCTCCTTCTTTGCGTTGGTTATTTCACCATATTGCCCACGGTTTGAAACTGTTTATCGAACCATTTATTCCATCTCAGTGTATTTTAGAAACTGATGACTGGGCAATTTCCAAAATATCTCCATCCTTGGATACTTTAAAAGGTCATCATGAACTTCCACGTGTTCTACATCCAAATAAATGTCCATGTTATTATCAATATTGGTTTCCAGTATAGAATAAATTTCTAAAGTACTTTCTATTATTTGACTTGCAATAAATACATTTGTTGTTGACTGCATGTTCATGCTTATTTGACTGCATGTTCATGTTTATTTAAGTGTTATTAATCAATGCATAATAGTACTCAATGAGTAAATAAGTACAAAACAAACAAGGGATGATATGGAAGAGCACATGACTGTGGAATATAGGGATGGTTGAAATGTTACTAGTTCAAAGGCGATGTCAATGTTTATGTAAAAATATTACTTTCTTGCCCTACGTTAAATATTAGAAATAACCCTTGCCTTGCGGCCTCTAGGTTAATATTTACTACATACATTTTGAATGTGATTAGTCAATTTGTCATATTAGCAATGTCCTACTCTGTGTCTATATAATTATATTGTCATATCCATCATGTCACATAGGTTTTAACATGATGTTATTAAGCCATATGACTTGATTGTTTTAGATGTTGATTGGACTATATTTAGCTATGAATAAATAATTTCCCTCATTTGTTTTACGACAGTATCAAGGAAGTATTGTATATGATAAAAACTCTAACCCTCTCTGTACCCATGGAGATGAACATGTATAATTTTACCATTTATGTGTCATATTTTTCAGGGGGTCTGAAGGCTTTTTGTAGTCGTCATAGTGACTTGTGTTACAGTACCAGAAAACTTGACTCAATCCATCCTTTAGTGAGTCCAGTTAAGACTATTTCACTACCAGCTATAGAGACGATTAATGCTTCTGAAGTTTTACCATTTGTCTTTCTAGGTGAGTTTATCATTCCTAGCTTATTCTTTACTTGATAAATTATATTTAAACATTTTAACATCATATCAATATTGATATGAAATCCTTAAAAAAGAACAAACACAAAATCCTACTTGAAAATGTTAAATTCAAAAAAGTAGCAATTAGGTAAAATATCATCTATTTACAAGAAAGGTGACAAATAGGATGGCACTAACTACCGAGGTAGCACAATTCTCAGCTTTACAGCCCTTATCAATATCAGACTATCTAATTTTGGAATAAGGGATGTAATGTTACGGGTAAACTCTTTAACCTGATTTTTAATTTGTATCGTTTTGCTCAATCAAGGGTTAGGGTAAGCAATAATTTGTCAGATAATTTTGACTGTCTAGTAGGGGTCAGACACGGAGAAAGTTTATATCCCTTTCTCTTTGCTATTTATTTGCGAGATCTAAATGAACACCTTGTTTACGATGCCTAGTTATCTGACAAATTTGGCTAGTGAGCAAGATAATTGTAAAAATAGTGATGGCCATCGCAATACGCTCACATTTATAATGGCAGCCAATTTGTCCGGGGGGGTTGACAAGAATTATCGGTTAATCCAAGATTTTTCTTGAATTTTAATTACTCTCACAATAATTTACATCCAAAGCCATCACCAAAATCAGCTCTTTATTGGGTCCACAAAGAAATAAAAATCAAGGCAATAACTCATAGTAATATTTTTCGATTAGTCTGATTTTAAATAGGGTACATCCTTGGGTAATTACAAAAGCGCACACCAATTTTTTTCAAAATCCATCAAGAAACCAGCTCTCTATCATGTCCACAAAGAATTCAAGAACAAGGGCACTAACAAATATAAAATATTTCTCAATTGGTCTGAATTTTAATAGGGTTCATCCTTGAGTGATTAGAAAGACTCACACCAAATTTCATTATAATCCATCCAGAAACTAGCTCTCTATCATGTCCACAAAGAATTCAAGAACAAAGGCAGACACATTTTTAAGAACAAGGGCAGTAATTCATAGAAAATATTTTTCGATTATTCTGATTATACGCCCACATGAAATGAAAAGTTTTTAATGAAACTAGAGACCCAAGAAAAAAAATATATGGTGGAAGGTTGAATATTTCATTCCACTTATTGTTACCTTACTGAAAAGTTTTTATTTGAAATAAATGCTGCCAGTGGGCGTATATTACCTTGCCTGGCAAGCTATCTTTTTCAATAGGCTTCATCATTGGGTGATTGATTACCAAGACTCACACCAATTTTTGTCAAAATCCATCAAGAAACCAGCTCTCTATTCTATCATGTCCGCAAAGAATTCAAGAACAAGGGCAATAACTCATTGAAAATATTTTTAGATTGGTCTGATTTTTAATAGGATTCATCCTTGAGTGATTACAAACACTTACACTAAGTTTCATTGAAATCCATCCAGAAACCTGCTCTCTATCGTGTCCACAAAGAACTCTAGGACAAAGGCAGATGCGTTTTTTTAAGAACAAGGTCAAAATTCATATTAAAAATTTTTCGATTAATCTGATTTTTAATAGGCTTCATCATTGGGTGATTACAAAGACTCACACCAAGTTTTGTCAAAATCCATCAAAAAACCAGCTCTCTATCGTGTCCACAAAGAATTCAAGAACAAGGGCAATCACTCATAAAAAATAATTTTCGATTAATCTGATTTTCAATAGGGTTCATCCTTGGGTTATAACAAACACTCACACCAAGTTTCGTCAAGATCCATCAAGAATCCAGCTCTCTATCGTATCCACAAACAATTCAAGAACAAGGGCAATAACTCATAGAAATTATATTCGATTGGTCTGATAAGGCTTCATCTTTGGGTGATTACAAAGACTCACACCAAGTTTCATCAAAATCCATAAAAAAAACAGCTCTCTATTTGTCCACAACAATTGTGTACGGACAGACACGGGCGAGGACTATATATGCCCACATTAATGTGTGAAGCTTTAAATAATGAAACTTCTGTCAAATTAAACCATTTATTCCTCTAACGTTTCGTGTGTCTAAAAACACACTTCCTCAGGGAGTCCAAAATTGACATTTGTAGCATAACTGGTTTTCCACTTCCTGAGGAACTGTGTTTTTAGACACCTAGAAATAGACACCCAGATGCACATGTTTAACGCACTGATACTAGTCCCTATACTATTCTATGGTTGTGAAGTATGGGGAGCACATGATCTGCACTCTATCGAACATCTGCAAATATATAAGGGGTTAAAAATAGCACGCCCAATGTTATAGATAAACTGAACTATATTATGCTAATATATATATATATTATGTCACATTTGAGTCAACAGCATTTTAGATGAAATGGGATTATATTATGTATGGAACACTAATGGTAGCACAGTTAAAAACAACTGGTTAAAAAATTTGGTAACATCTCGTCTAAAAGATCACTTTGTACAGAAGTGGTCGGTGTCTTTGTTTTTCCGACATGCTCTGGTACTCCGAAAAGTCATTTTTATACGCCCACATGAAATGGGGGGCGTATATTGTCACCACCCCGTCCGTCCGTCTGTCTGTCCATCCGTCTGTCTGTCCAAAATTGCTTGTAAACACTCTAGAGGGCGCGATTCTTAACGGATTTTGATGAAACTTTATATGAGTGTTTATGATCACGCAAGGATGAACCCTATAGAAAATCAGCGAAATCGGAAAAAAATTAGTATGAGTTCGTGCCCTTGTTCTTGAATGGCTCGTAAACACTCTAGAACGTGCAATTCTTGACCGATTTTGATGAAATTTGGTGTGAGAGTATGTTATAACTCAAGGATAAACCCTATCGAAAATCAGCAAAATCGAAAAACATTTAGTATGAGTTATTGCCCTTGTTCTTGAAAACGCGTTCAATTTTAGCTTGTAAACACTCTTGGGAGAACAATTTTTAATGGATTTTAATGAAACTTGGCCTGAGTATTTGTTATCACCCAAGGATGAAGCCTATTGGAAACCAGTCAAATCGAAAAAAAATTAATATCAGTTATTGCCCTTGTTTTTGAAAACGCGTTCAATTTTTAGCTTGTAAACACTCTACAAAGCACAGTTATTGACCGAATTTGACGAAACTTGCTGAAATTGTTTAATATCACCCAAGAATGAACCCTTTTGAAAATAGCACATATCGAAATATATTTAATAGGAATTATTGCCCTTGTTCTATAAAATGTGTTGGATTATTGTCTCGTAAACACTCTACATGTCACAATTCTTGAGCGATTTTGACATAACTTGGCATGAGTATTTGTAATCACCTAAGGATGAACCCTATTGAAATTCAGTTAAATCGAAAAATATTTAGTATCAGTTATTGCCCTTGTGTTTGAAAACGCGTTCAATTTTAGCTTGTAAACACTCTAGGAAGAACAATTCTTAATGGATTTTGATAAAACTTACTTGAGTATTTGTTTTTACCCAAGGAATGAACCTTTTTGAAAATCAAATAAATCGAAATATATTTAGTGTCAGTTATTGCCCTTGTGTTTGAAAACGGGTTTAACTTTTTGGCTAATAAACACTCTAGAAGGTACAATTCATGACCAATGTTGAAAAACTCATTGAAATTGTTGGATAATGCAAGGGATGAGCCTAATTGAAAATTAAAAATATCAAAATAGTTATTGCGCCTGTTTTCAAAAACGCTTTCAACTTTTGGCTTGTGGACACTCTAAAAAATTCCTTTTGGACAAAACTCGCTGAAATTGTTTAATATCAACCAAGGATGAGCCTTATTAAGAATTAAAAATATCAAAATACTATTAAGGGTGAACCCTATTGCAAATCATAAAAATACCGAAAAATATTTAATGAGTTGTTATTAGGTACAATTCTTGACAGTTTTTAATGAAACTAGAGACCCTAGAAAAAAAATAGGTTGGAAGGTTGAATATTTCATTCCACTTATTGTAACCTTACTGAAAAGTTTTTATTTGAAATAAATGCTGCCAGTGGGCGTATATTACCTTGCCTGGCAAGCTATCTTTAATGATTTTGATGAAACATGGCTTGAGTATTTGATTCTCCCATGGATAAACCCTATTGAAAATCAGATAAATAAAAAATATTGGGTGTCAGTTATTGCCCTTGCTTTCAACTTTCGGCTTGTAAACACTCTAAACATCCTTTTTTGACAAAACTCGCTGAAATTGTTTAATATCACCCAAGGATGAGCCCTATTAAAAATAAGAAATATCAAAATAATATTAAGGGTGAACCCTATTGCAAATCGTGAAAATACCAAAAAATATTTTATGAGTTGTTATTTATATTAGGTACAATTCTTGACAGATTATAATGAAACTAGTCTTGATATCCGCGAATTGAAAAACATGTGTTTTTGAGGATAGCTGCCATAAAAAGTCGGAAAGTTCTTATTATGTATTTTGAATGATACTATAAAAAAATATATTTTTCAACATAAAATTTTGTAATCATATTCATTGTATGCTTTTAGAAAGCAAATTTCAGCCACCTCACTGTATCTAGTTGAATCGTGAATTAAATGTTTGCGATCAGCAGTTTGTCTTTAGTTTGTGAATTATTCTTTTTTTATACGCCCACACATAAATGTGGGCGTATATTGTAGTTGCCCCTGTCTGTCCGTCTGTCTGTCTGTCTGTCTGTCTGCCTTTCCACAATTGTTGTGAACACGATAGAGACCACATTTCTTGATGGATTTTGACCAAATTTGGTGAGTGTGTTTGTTATAACCCAAGGAAGAAGCCTATTGAAAATTTTCAAATTTGTCTGATTTTCAATAGGCTTCATCCTGAAGTAATAACAAGCAATCACACCAAATTTCATCAAAATCCATCAAGAAACACACTCTTAATCGTGTTCACAACAAATTTTCAAAAACAAGGGCAATAACTCATTGAATATTTTTCGATTGTAATCATATTCATTGTATGCTCTTAGAAAGCAAATTTCAGCCACCTCACTGTATCTAGTTGAATCGTGAATTAAATGTTTGCGATCAGCAGTTTGTTTTATGTTTGTCAATTTTTTATACGCGATCAGCAGTTTGTTTTAAGTTTGTCAATTTTTTATACGCCCACACATAAATGTGGGCGTATATTGTAGTCGCCCCTGTCTGTCCGTCTGTCTGTCCACAATTGTTGTGAACACGATAGACCACATTTCTTGATGGATTTTGACCAAATTTGGTGAGTGTGTTTGTTATAACCCAAGGAAGAAGCCTATTGAAAATCAGACCAATCGAAAAATATTCAATGAGTTATTGCCCTTGTTTTTGAAAATTTGTTGTGAACACGATTAAGAGTGTGTTTCTTGATGGATTTTGATGAAATTTGGTGTGATTGCTTGTTATTACTTAAGGATGAAGCCTATTGAAAATCAGACAAATCGAAAAATAAATTGATGAGTTATTGCCCTTGTTCTTGAAAACACATTCATTTTGCGTTCAAAAATGTGTTGTGGACATGATAGAGAGATGGTTTTTGGATGGATTTTGACCAATTTTGGTGTGTGTGTTTGTAATCATCCAAGGATGAAGCCTTCTGCCCGCCTGTCTGTCTGTCTGTCCGTCCACAATTGTTGTGAACACGATAGAGACCACATTTCTTGATGGATTTTAATGAAACTTGGAATGAGTCTTTGTAATGACCCAAGGATGAAGCCTATCGAAAATGAAACTAATCGAAAAATATTTACTATGAGTTATTGCCCTTGTCCGAAAATTCCTTGTGAACACGATAGGGAGCCGGGTTCTTGATGGAATTTGATGAAACTTGGTGTGAGTGTTTGTTATAACTCGAGGATAGACCCTATTGAAAATCAGACTAATCAAAAAATGTTTATTGAGTTACTGCCCTTGTTCTTTAAAACGTGTTCACTTTATCAGCCTCTGATTCTTTGTAGACTTGATAGAGATCTGGTTTCTTGATAGATTTTGACAAAGCATGATTTGAGCCTTTTACATGTGTAAAATATTATATTTACTGATACCTCTTGTCCACCGCCCGAATAACTAAGGCTGCCAATGGTGGGCGTATTACGATGGGCCATAGCTATTTTTTTTCTCTCGAAATTTACACACCTCACTGTGCTAAGACTACAGTAGTAGCAACAACCATTCAACTTTCCTACATCTTATGTATTAGGGACATTTTACGTAAATATAAAATGGAACATTTTTGCAAAAGGGAAATGCCACAGTGCAATGATTGCAAAAAGTAGTTTTTCGGATCTAGAGGCAACCGATTTTTCAGGTTTTTCATTTTTAGAATCTACAAACAATTTTAGATAGATTAGCAATTAAATAATTTTGAATTTTGAAAATTCGTAGCAGACATTTTTTTGCCGAATTTTAAATTTGTTAACGTTTTTTAAAAATTTTGTTCAAATTTTTAGACTATAAATCTGAACAAATTAATATTGTCAAATATTTTGCACCACTTCCGGTTTATGCGTAAAATGGGTTCAAACTTCCGGTTTTCATTTTCCATTCTACTTCCAGTCCAATTGTCATAGGTCATTGAAACTTGTGCTGAACAATATCTTTTGAAAAAAACTGGCTGTTTTAAAGAGTTCCCTTATTTTCATATATATATACCATAATTGGACCGGTAATACTTATATCAATAGAAAGTAGAGATGTTCTAACGACTGGGAAAAATACCAAATGGTCCTACAAGTCCTTAATTAACTTGTAATTAGGCTAATTATGACTGGATGTCTCAAATGTCGTTCAAATGTCAATGATCTTTTTTTTTTGATCATCCAGTCTGTCAATTCGGTGTGGTTGTTAAGTATGAACGCATGGGTTCTTGCCCACATTCCTTAATATTTTCCACAGCAACAATGGCATTTTGGTATTCCATTTATTATCTCTAGAAAAAGGCAATAAAACGTTTAAATATGACTTTGTGTAAACATTATAAATTAATTTATATAAGTTTGAACTCACTAATGATAAAATACAAAATCAAAATCAGTTAGTCACGGAACTAACATGTAGTCTAAATTTAGCGTTTCAAAGCAGATCAGAGTCAAATGGATTCCACAAGCATTTCTACGTCCAAATAGGTCTTTTGAATTTGAGAATACATGGATTATTCATTAGAAACCCCAATTAATCAAAAATAATAAGCTATTTTTGGCTCTAATTAATGAGGGAACTCGTCTTTAAAAAAAAAGCCAGACCGAAAGTAATACTTTGGCCGCCATCTTGAAATCTCATTTTTCTGTAAAAACCCAAATGGGGCCTCTGGGTTAAGTGCGATCAATTGATTACAAAAACTGTGGAAGCCAATTTTTGAAATTCGCTTTTGCGGGGCTTGTTTCTCGTGACCTTGACCTTAAGTGGCCTAAACCTTTGGTAGGTCAACGGTCATTGACCTTGGCTATCAGTTGACACTTTCAACTTTGATGTCTACCTCCAGTTTTATAGCTGCTCGAAAACAGAAAATTTCACAACTGCTCTAGAGCGTGACCTAATTAATTTAGAGGGTTATTTTTTCAGATTCTTAGGGTGCTTTTTGTATGAGTTCTTGCCCGTGTTCTTGAATGGCTTGTAAACACTCTACAGTGTGCAATTCTTGACTGATTTTGCTTGAGTATTTGTTATCACCCAAGGATGAACCCTATTGAAAACCAGTTAAATCGAAAAAAAATTAATATGAGTTATTGTCCTTGTTTTTGAAAACGTGTTCAATTTTTGGCTTGTAAACACTGTACAAAGAACAGTTATTGACTGATTTTGACAAAACTTGCTGAAATTGTTTAATATTGCCCAAGGAGGAATCCTTTTGAAAATAGAAAATATCGAAATATATTTAATACGAATTATTGCCCTTGTTCTATAAAATGTGTTGGATTTTTGCCTTGTAAACACTGTACAAGTCACAATTCTTGAGCGATTGTGACTTAACTTGGCATGAGTATTTGTAATCACCTGATAATAAACCCTATTGAAATTCAGTTAAATTGAAAAATATTTAGTATCAGTTATTGCCCTTGTTTTTGAAAACTCGTTCAATTTGTGGCTTGTAAACACTCTACAAAGCACAATTATTGACCGGTTTTGAAAAAAACTTGCTGAAATTGTTTAATATCACCAAAGGATGAACTCTATTAAGAATCAAATATACCAAAATATATTTAATACGAATAATTGCCCTGGCTTTATAAAATGTGTTCGATTTTTTCCTTGTAAACACTCTACAAGTCACAATTCTTAGGCGATTTTGACGTAACTTGCCATGAGTATTTGTAATCACCTAATGATGAACCCTATTGAAAATTATTTAGTATTAGTTATTGCCCTTGTTTTTGAAAACGCGTCAAAATTTTAGGTTGTAAACCCTCTAGAAGGCACAATGATTTACAGATTTTGACAAAATTTGCTGAAATTGTTAATTAACACTCAAGGATGAACCCTATTGAAAACAAGAAATATCAGATAATATTTGATTGCCATTGTTCTTTCAAATGATTTCAATTTTTGGCTCATAAACACTCTGCAAGTCACATTTCTTGACTGATTTTAACTGAACTTGGCATGTGTATGTGGAATCACCTAAGGATGAACCCTATTCAAAATCAGATAAATCTTAAAATATTTAATATCAGCTATTGCTTTGTTTTTGAAAAAAGCATCAAAATTTAAGCTCGTAAACACTTTAGAAGGCACAATGCTTTACAGATTTTGACAGAACGTGCTGAAATTTTGAATTATCATTCAAGGATGAACCCTAGAAATATCACAAAATATTTAGTATAAATTATTGCCCTTGTTCTTTAAAACGCGTACAGATTTTGATGAATATTGTTGAAATTGTTTGTTATCACCCAAGAGTGAATGCTTTTATTGAGCATATTGATAATGAAACAGTGGCAATAGTGGGCTACATTAAAAATGGCGGACTCATTTAACAAAAAAACTGACTTGTGTTTGGAAAATCCATGAATCTTTTGAATTTTGTTTGCCTCAAAAATACTTTATAATAAGAAAGATTTCAGTGCACATGTTATCAAAGTACTGGCTTTCTTACAAATTTGGTGAAGATATATTCAAGTTTTAAACACGAAACCACCTAACATTTCAACATATTCGAACAGAGGATTGACCTGTTTATTTTTTTCTTACCATGGAAAACTTATTTTGTTCGATCATTTCTGGATTTTCTCCATTTCAATGCATTTAATTCTGTGATATTTTACACACTTTTTATACGCCCACACATAAATGTGCACCATAAAACTAATAATAATGATTGAACATCCAAACCAATCATGAAGAAGATAATTGTGATCACAGTTTAAATTAATAAGCTGGATTCTAATGACAGGATACAAAGTGAGTCAAATCCAAACAGAAATGTATTAGAGGGAAACGTTGGAAAAAATGTTTTTTTTATATGTATTTTAATTTGGATTTCACATACATAAATGTGGGCGTATATTGTAGTCGCCCCTGTCTGTCTGTCCGTCTGTCCACAATTGTTGTGAACACGATAGAGACCACATTTCTTGATGGATTTTGACCAAATTTGGTGAGTGTGTTTGTTATAACCCAAGGAAGAAGCCTATTGAAAATCAGACCAATCGAGTTATTGCCCTTGTTTTTGAAAATTTGTTGTGAACACAATTAAGGGTGTGTTTCTTGATGGATTTTGATGAAATTTGGTGTGATTGCTTGCTATTACTTAAGGATGAAGCTAATTGAAAATTATACAAATCGAAAAATAAATTGATGAGTTATTGCCCTTGTTCTTGAAAACACATTCATTTTGCGTTCAAAAATGTGTTGTGGACATGATAGAGAGATGGTTTTTGGATGGATTTTGACCAATTTCGGTGTGTGTGTTTGTAATCATCCAAGGATGAAGCCTTCTGCCCGCCTGTCTGTCTGTCCGTCCACAATTGTTGTGAACACGATAGAGACCACATTTCTTGATGGATTTTAATGAAACTTGGAAAATGAGTCTTTGTAATGACCCAAGGATGAAGCCCATCGAAATATATTTACTATGAGTTATTGCCCTTGTCCTAAAATTCCTTGTGAACACGATAGGGAGCCGGATTCTTGATGGAATTTGATGAAACTGGGTGTGAGTGTTTGTTATAACTCGAGGATAGACCCTATTGAAAATCAGACTAATCAAAAAATGTTTATTGAGTTATTGCCCTTGTTCTTTAAAACGTGTTCATTTTATCAGCCTTTGATTCTTTGTAGAATTGATAGAGATCTGGTTTCTTGATAGATTTTGACAAAGCATGATTTGAGCCTTTTGAATTACCCAAAGAAGAAACCGATTGCAAATTTAGCCTACCGAAAAATATTTACTTCATTTTGCTGTCTCAGCATGTAAAAGATTGAACGCTTTCTTTGTTGACATTTAATGTACGCCGCAATTTCGTAAAATCTATTATTTCATTGACCAATACCGGCCTCGACATTTAAATTGTAATTCGTCGCAAATGAATAAGTGTCTACTTACAAAAGAAAGAATCCTCTAGAACTAGTTATTTTCGACGATTTGCACAGCTTTAGAGGTAATTTGGCAAAATCGATCTAACATTTAAAAATAATGTCACAGAAAAATTTTCATATTTTTCTAGCTAGGGGTGCAATTAGAAGTCACATTTCAGACTCTCAGTTCACGTATTGTAGGCTACATTAAGTTTTTATTGAAAACCAATGCTGCCAGTGGTCATATTTTACCTTGCCTAGCAAGCTATTTTTTAAGCTCTGTATGTCTAAAATAAACCATATTTCATAAAATGTTTTGGATATTTTGTAACATTATAATTCTTTACTGTCAATGGGCTATAGCTGACCCTCTACCTGTCCCCTGGCTGCGCAGGTCAAGAATGAATAACAACAGAAAACATCTAAAATGCAACGATTAGGTTGTGAGCAGAAACCCGTTTATTCAACTTATCATCCACATGAAGAACGGAAACAACTAAGATCGATAACTCCAGTAAACATAATATCATAATCCCAAATAACAAGACATCACAAACGAGAAACGTGTCAATATGCCTACCTTTTAGGAGAGTCCAATGCAAATTGTGATTCTTTAGTTATACATGTAATAATAGGTGGGAATGTCCAAGGAAACAAAATTAGCCTTCTGGAGGGCAGCCACGTGACATATCTAACCAAATTTAACGAAGAAGCAATGTATCAAGAAGTTGTAGAATTTAAGACACTTCATCAGTTTTGAATTTTGTATCGAAAAAAAAATTACAACTGTAGGAATTCATAATGAAATTCAATAAGAACAACCCAAAAACAAAGAATGGTTTTAAGTTCATAATACACAATACATCGAATATTCCCAAATACTAGGGTGTTCAAAACTCTGATTTTTCTTTATTTCATATAGAGCAATACCGAAAACTCGGACTTCTCGAAATCCTATGATTATCGAATCCTTTGAATTCAGAAGTCCGAGTTTTCTTGCCTTTTTGCTATTTCCGGTGGATTTTTTGTCATTTTTTAAGGCTTATATCATGGCCTTGATTTTTTATCTTTCTGAAAACTGAAAACAGATAGCAGCCATGTTGATATGACTAATTGTTATAAAACGAAAAATGGGGGCCTCTGCCACGTGTCCTTATTTACGTATGTCAATTTTTTTTTTAGAATCTAACTATGTTTCATATGATCTTTTGAATGATATAGAACAATACATATCAAAATAATAATAAACGATTTTTAAAATTTCAAATTTCTCCTGTTCTTTTTTTTTTACCGACTCTTCCAAATTTTAAATGAAGTATAGAATAATACTATTTAAAAGTAAAAACATTTATTATAATAACCCAGCTTTGCAATTTTTAAAAACACTTGATGTGTATAAACGTTGACCAGTGCGAAATTACACAAGAAACATTGGAGTATATATTATGCTAGTTGTAAACAATATTCTAACTTTTCAGTAAAGTATTGCTGATGTTGTTGTGTTCTGGATAAAGTATCCTATTGGGATTTAAAATGCAACTTCTGACCAATGTTAGAAGCCCAAGTTTGTTTTTGGTTTGTCAATTCTTTTGCACATTTCTGCAACTTTGCTATTTAAGACCGATTGATCTGAAAATTTGGGTGCATCCAAGTGTCATCAGTATAAAAACCTTGGTAGAGTTAAAATTTTCGCTTCACTTCCGGTTAAAACGGAAAAAAAAATTTGCGACATAAGCAAAGTCCCACTCTGTGCCATAATTGGCTCAAGTTATTATTATTATTATAACAATATTGTCAATAAAATAGAAGACACACAGACATGTCAAAAGATATAATCTCACATAAAGAAATAAGTAGGATTTGAACGAAATTTAGAAGTTAAGGGTAAATATAACAGGGGACACAAGGGAATAATTTATGATAACAAGGTACATATAAAGTTTCAACACAATTTACACGTGGCATCATCAGATGAAATGACGATGGGGTATCTTGCTTCTTGTTTTAATTAACACTGATACGTTCAGAAAAACATTTTACAAGAATATAAAAATATAGTTTTAAGTTTTAAATTTTTTTTTTACCAACAATAAATTTCAACCCAAGAAAAAACATAATGTCTTTGCGATAAAGGAGTTCAAGGTTATCATCCAACTTAAATATACCGTTTCTTGCTTAAATAATGACTTGCTCAATTGTCTAAATTCAATTTCAGGGAATGAAAGAGATTCAGCTAATCTTGAACGTCTTCAGTCTCGTAACATAAGACATATTCTCAATGTCACCTCACAAGTGCCTCTCTATTATGAAAAACAAGGATTTAAATATCGACGAATTCCAGCCTCTGACAGTTGTCAACAGAACTTAAAGCAGTATTTTGAAGAGGCGATCGAATTTATTGGTGAGTGACAACTATTGTTCCTTATTAAAATGATATTCCCATAAATATTATGTTTATGTAATGTGGTATCGTGACTAAAATGGTAGTTCGTACGTTTCCATTACTAGTTGAAGAGATTTGGACTTTGTTTCACTAACTTCTTAAAGTATGTACATAAATTCTATTACTTTACTAAGGATAAACACCTCATGCATTGGACACACAGGTCGCATGCTTATGTTGATCATCCACCTCCAAATCAAATTACACATGCGCAGCATGACAGATCATCAAACATCTACAGTAATATATAATTTTCTTCAAAGTTACAATAACTAATTTTTAGATATATTCAAACGACAATGTACTTCCCAACTTTCAGTTTAACCATGAGAAAAGTGAAGTGTTTCGAATGATACCAGTGAGAAAACCAGTGATAATCGAATGTAAAATATTTTTTGCCAATTTTTTGATGAAGGTTTTTTGAATTATTGCCATTGACTTATTGAAATTGCGTCAAAGTATTATTGTGGGTGCAATGGAAGCTACAGTTTTCAATGGATTTTGATGAAACTTGGTGTGAGTATTGGAGTTGATAAGACGGTACTCAAGTTCGAATGAATTTTAATTTTAATGAACAGTTTCGTTTTATTGCCCTTGACTAAGTAAAATTGTGTCAAAATTCTATTGTGGTAATTAAAAGCAATAATTCATATTAAATATTTTGCGTTATTTCTTATTTTCAATAGGGTTTCTCCTTGGGTGATAATCATCAATTTCAGCAAGTTTGTCAAAAGCTTTAAAAATTGTGCCTTTTAGAA
The DNA here is from genome assembly GCA_030562195.1 of Nipponacmea schrenckii. NCBI lineage: Eukaryota > Metazoa > Mollusca > Gastropoda > Lottiidae > Nipponacmea > Nipponacmea schrenckii. The sequence goes on from CM060199.1 coordinate 25,365,486, forward strand.
TGTTTACCAGCTAAAATTTTGAAGCATTTAAAAAACATTGGCAATACCAGATACTCAATATTTTTCAATTTTTCTGATTTTCTATAGGTTTCATCCCGAAGTGGTTTCAAATACTCATATATAAACCGAGATTTATCAAAATCGTTAAGGAATTATAAAGTTTTATGAGCTAAAAATTCAAATGCTTTTTAAAGAACAAGGGCCACAATTCATATTAAATATATTTCGATATTTTTTATTTATAAATAGGGTTCATCTCTGGGTGGTTATAAACAATTTCAGCAAGTTTCATCAAAATCGGTCGACAATTGTGCCATGTAGAGTGTTCACGAGCCAAATGTCGAACACGTTTCAAACAACAAGGACAATAATTCATATTAAATATATTTTTAATTTTCAATAGGCTCATCCTTCAGCGAGTCCTGTCAAAATCGGTCTTCAATTATGCCTTCAGAGTGTTTACCAAAAAGTTGAACGCGTTTTCAAAAACAAGAGCAATAATTGAAACTGAATATTTTTGGATTTTACTGATTTTAAATAGGGTTCATCCTAGGGTTCAACAAATACTCAAGTCAGGTTTCATCAAAATCCATTTAGAATTGTTCTCTCTAGAGTGTTTACAAGCTAAATTGAATGCGTTTTAAAGAACAAGGGCAATAAGTTATACAATAAATTTTCCCCATTTTCTGAGAAAAGCTTTCTAAGACTATTCTCAGTTTCACCAATGTATTGCATTTTGAAATAATAAATAATATTTTAGGCCTTTTTATTTAAGCAAATCGTATCAATACGCTTTACACGGCCGAGTATCATCACGTGGTACAAATCAACTCGCCTTAAATAAACACCATGAATCGATGTAGCAATGTGTGACCAACCGGAATTTGATGCTCGCATAAAAAAATTAAAAAAAATTATTTCTGTTATCAATGGGTGCGAAATTATTTTATTCACTGTTCGCAGATATTCGACCTATGGCTTTAAATCACGCTTCGGAATTAGCAGGCAATCATTCACATCATATTTGAACGATTTCTCGAAATATTCTTTCTTGTTACCGGTACTACTCGCGACTGCCATCTTAAAAGCTAATCGAATCGTACCAAAGTGCTGTGAGAGACGAGTTGGTCGATTTGGGTATGCGCTTTGACAAATCGCTAAAATAAGTGTGCATTGTAGGCAAATCGTTGTTGGCGCTTCGCTTAAATAAATGTACGCTTTGATCGGTGTTGATACGATTTGCTTAAATAAAAAGGCCTCATGACTGTTGCATGTTAATTTTTCATCTTATACACCCACATGAATTTGTCATCACCCCTATCCGTCGGTCTGTTAACATTTGTTGTAGACACTATAGAAGCTACAATTTTGTATGGATTTTAATGAAACTTGGTATGAGCATTGGAATTGATAAGACGGCGGTCAAGTTCGATTTTTTCTATGAAAGGCTTTCGAGTTATTGCCCTTGACTTAGTTACTTACGTCAAAATTTTATTGTAGATGCAATAGAGGCTACTACTTCCAATGGATTATAATGAAACTTGTTGTGAGCATTGAAATTGATTAGACGGTGTATAAGTTCCTATTTGTCGATTTTTCGATAAACGGTTTTTGAGTTATTGCCCTTGACCTAGTAAAATTCCGTCAAACTTTTATTGTGGGTGGAATAGAAGCTACAATCTTCATTGGGTTTTGATGAAACTTTGTGTGAGCATTGGGATAGAACAAGACGCCGATCAAATTCGAATTTCATGATTTTTTTTCGATGAACGTCTTTTGAGTTATTGCCCTTGACTTAGTTACATCACGTCAAAATTTATTGTTGATGCAATAGAAGGTACAATTTTCAATGTATTTGAATGAAGCATGGCATGTGAAATGAAATTGATAAGGCGGTGGTCAAGTTCGAATTTGACGATTTTTCGATAAACGGTTCTCGGGTTATTGTCCTTGACTTTGTAAAATCGCATCCAAATTGTATTATGGGTGCAATAGAAGCTAGAATATTTAATGGATTTCGTAAAACTTATAGTAAGGATTGGAATTGATAAAATGCTGGTCAAGTTCGAATATGATTATTTTTCGATGAATGGTTTCCAATTTATTGCCCTTGATTTAGTAAAATCTCGTCAAAATTGTATTGTGGGTGCAATAGAGGCTTTTATTTTTAATGGATTTTGATGAAATTTGGTGCGAGCATTGAAATTGATTAGACCTCAGTCAAGTTTGAATCTGAATGGTTTGAGAGTTATAGCCCTTAACTCGTGTCGAAATAGTATTGTGGCTGAAATAGAAACTACAATTTTCAATGGATTTGATGAAGCTTGTGAGCTTTTGAATTGACCAGACAGCGGTCAAGTTCAAATATGGTAATTTAAGATGGAAGATTTGTATATATAGATGCTTTTAATCAAAGTAAAAATTGCTGATGTGTGGGCGTATGTTACACTGCTTGGCAAGCTATCTTTGAAGAAAGCAACTTGTTTGATTTATATGAGAATCTATTACCGGGAACTATATATGTGCTAGTACCACGACAAGAGTTATAACATGGGGTAGCCAGTCTAATTAAAATATAGACCTAATTTTCGTTCGTATCTTATAAGTTTCGTTTCGAATGTTTTATTAGCTATTGGCTTTGTACAGAAAAAGTATTTGGATAAAAAGAAGTGACAGATCTATGTCAATAGGTCTAGTTTTTAAATGCCATTGTATTACAATTTGTTATATCTGCTTTCACTCCTATTGGTATGTGTCATTCAAAATTGTCTTTTTTAATTTTTTTTTTTTTTGTGTAGAATAATCGATTAGTAGTAATCAAAGCCGTTTTTGCCAATATTAGAACAAGATTTTGCCAATCGCTTATTTGCCCATATGCATTGATTCGCAAGATCTGTAAGTTTGAACGGTCTCAGAGAAGTTTTGAAACAATTATTTTGATAACATTGTCTTTAATGGCAATGCCGGCTAATGCAAGAGTTGACCAGTGTTGTTTATTAACCCATAGTCCAAGTCAATTTGCGATCTCCCCAACCCTTAATTAAACTTTAATTTCGCACACAATAGTTCTTGAATACTACAGTGAGATATCATAGTTGTGAGATTACAAATTAATAGTTTTACGAATAAATGTCATATCGAACGTGCAGTGTACTGATATTGTAATGCTATAAAGTTTTCAAGACTTAAATCTTCAGTTTCTTTCCTGAATGTAGAGAAACAATTATCCGTGGAACTTATGTAACCTCATGCCTGGAACTACAAACTGCTTTAGATAGAACCAAATTATGAAGAGAGTAATTTTCTTAACTGATTTTTATGCATTTTATAAAGAACTATTTGGAGATCATCCCCGTACCAAGTTATATATATATATAGATTGTATTGTCAAATCTCAAGTCAGCGTCGCATCTCTTGTATTAAAAAACTTGTGCTGGTTTATCAAAGCATGAAACTTTTGATTAGCTTGTATAAATAAAAATGTAGAAACATGTAGAGCATTGGAATTTATTGGACATCTATGGTGGCCTAGAGCTATCAAGTAATATTTTAATAAAAATTGGACAAAAAAATGTTTTGGAATCAGTTTCAAAAGAGATTTGAGAAGTTTTTATTTTTTTTTTTTTTAAATTAAATTAAATTGAAATTTAAAGTCGTTTATAAAAACGAAAAATTCTTTCAAATTAAAACTATTTTTAAAGATTAAATTAAATTAAATTAAAATCAATTCACTTCAAATTGATTTCAAATTAAAGTCGTTTATAAAAAAGATTCATTTAAAAAAGAAAAATTTATTTAATAATAAAATTTAAATAAAAGTAAAATCATTTTTATACCAGCCTACAGCTATCAAGAAATCGTTAGCCGACAACTATCAATTGAGTCTGGATAAACCCGACTTGTTTCGTTGAACATAGTTATCTCCCTTCCAAATATGGCAGCCTCCACAGGAGATCACCGGTAATAATAAAAAAAAAAACACACCATGGCTTCCGAGTGGGCTAAATTTAAAAACAGAGTGAAAACAAAAAGAACAAAATCGAAGCAGCCGTCCGGAGAAGAACATATTATCCAGGAAGAATCCCTGGTGGTTCAGAGGTTAAGTGCCGGTGTGTCGGGGAAAGCACAAAAATACACGAGGGTAGGCGCAAGGGAATTCGTTGCTTTTCCCTATACTGAAGTCACAATTGGCAACATAAAAGAAGCATGCAACAAACACTTCTCAGATTCTGTTGGGAGAGGATTTGTGTGTGATATTTTAGCATCAGACCAAGGCCCATCATGTTATGCAGTGAGCCAAATACCGGATTTTAAAGTGATTCATGTACGATTTATTGAAGACGTACCTGTAGTCGTAGACGTAGATAGACCCAGACCTTCAAAGATCGCAAAAATGCATTCTGATCATAGCGGCAGCATCAACTCAATAGGGAGCAGCAATGAAAGTGATAGACCTACCAGTAGGCCTATAGGCACAACAAAAAGTAAATTTATCCCAAAGAGCTTATCAGCTGTGGAAATGATGAAGCTCGGCAAAGTTATAACAAAAACAAAAACATCAAAGCAAATTCAAGTGTCAGAATTTCTAATTGATGGAATGTGCTGGTCTTCACCAATTGTTGTTAATTTTGACATTGCTAGTGAAGCGTTTGGTGAAGGAGGATTTCGTCTGGCCTACAAGGCCAATAGTAATGAACCTAAATTTTGTGAGAAAACTTGGGTCTTGAAGAGATATAATCAAAAAACTGTCAAAGAAATTGGTGAATTAAATCAAACGGTTGAACAGCACACACGTAAGCAGGTCCAGATGCACTGTCTGGCCAGGAATATCACTGGAAAATTGCAAGAAGAATTGAGTGTCCTCGATGGTTTTGGTGAAACATTTAAATATAACAAAATATATCTTGGTTTGATTGAAGAAAACGACTATGTAACCATTGAAGAGTTCATTCCTGGGACTTTTTCAAAATATATTAATAATGATGGTTGTGTATGTGAAGAAAATGAAAAAGAACTTATTGACAAGGCTCAGTGTCTTGTACACTATTCTTTTATAAAATCTGAAAAAGAACTCGCTATTGTTGATATTCAAGGATCTGGGTACTTTCTTTGCGATCCAGAAATAGCATCAAGGACTATTTTCGAACAAGAAGAACATCTTTTTACCACTGGAAATCTGTCAGAATATTCAATCAATAATTTCATAGAAAATCATGTCTGTAATTCATTTTGTAAAATTCTGTGTCTTGATTTGTTATAAGTTTTATTATTCTTGACATATTTGTTAACTGACCATATCTCAGGTAGAGACAAGTTTTTATTTTAATATATGATATCCTTAATGATTTGTTTTTATATGCCCACGTGAAAAAATACATTTGTATGTTTCAATAATCAAAACAACTAGTTAATTAGTATTTTTTAAAACATTGTGCATCTGTCAACTGCTCTTGTGTGTTCAATATTTCTCATATATTAATCAAATCAAACTGTTCTGACTTTAAAAAAAAATTGAAGTTGTCAATTTTGTCTATATATACAATTTTTAATGAAACTTGATATGTATATGTATATATATTTGTTACTGCTTTCAGTGTTTCAAAAGCCTACGTGAGGTGGGTATATTCTATGTTGCCGTCAGCCTGAATCCATCCATCCAGCAAATTTGCTTGTGTACACTCTAGAGACTTGATTGATAATACATTTCTCCTATGTAGACAGTATAAAATTTCAATGACATTTAGGAGTAGGTAGAACATAAATATTAACACTATTTTTTATGGTATAATACTACTTCTAATTGGAATTTTGTTGAAACGTTGTGAATAAATTCCAATTTGAAGTAGTATTATACCATAAAATATCGTGTTAATATATATATATTGACAGTCTTGGTTTAATTCAATATCAATAATAATTGTTTACATCAAATAGTGTTGTATTTTTTTATTTCAGTAAACATTTTAATTATTCAGTAATGGTCTCATTTATTTTTTCCTTCAGAAAAATGAAAGCATCATAACATTCTGCTGGTTCTATTTTGTCAGTTGGGGGAATGAAAGCCTCACACTTTTGACGAAACTCTGCATCTAAGTAATCATTTGGCACATTGAGCACACCCGATTGCTTTGATACTTCTTCTAGCTCTTCTTCAGTAAGATTCCACCCTATTAACAGAAATAGGAATCATATTTTATAACATTATGAAACCAAAGTTATGTTTCCTATACAAAGTTGCAGTTCCACATCCCCAAACTATAACCTTTTACTCTTTCTGCCAACCACATCTACAACATTGACATATTTTGCTATCAGTATCACCTATGTCATGTTAGCTATATTTACCACAGCAGCCAATGACAGATAAATCTAAAGAAAATCAGATAAACCTTCCATTATCAATACAGCATATCAAGTTGTTTTTGCCTATATTTTCATGCGTGTATAAAATAATTATTCCTTCTTACCACAATCTTGCATCTCGTAATTCTCTGGAAAATTGTAAATATGGTCAGGAATGCCATTAGGAAGAAATGTGTTCTTTTGTTTCCTTATTCTGTGTGAATTCCACACTACCTCTTTGAAAACATCAAACTCTCTCTGAATTACAGGAATCATTATGAAAGCTAGCAACATTCTGAAAATATAATAATAAATAATTGGCAATTGATATAATTGAGAATTATAAGACACAATAATTTATCAACCAATGTTTAAAATGCTGAAGTTAAAATGATAACAAATCTAGCGACTATAAAATCCAAATTCAAATTTTCTATCAGGCCTTCAAGACTACTGACTGTGAATATAAATATTTTAAAAAAAACATCAGCCCAAGTGTTGTATATTGAACGCAATAAATTGAGAAACTCGGTGAACACTGAACCCTGTTTGGATGTAGTATGGCATCTGAAATAGACCAAACTTACCTATCCTCTTCATGATCTGGTTGGTATGCTACATTTTCTTTCAATCGGTATAAATGCTTCTTAAAAAATTTCTCTAACCGTTCGTGCAACTCTTTCCACCATCTTTCTATCTTCAAATGAATATATCAGTATCATTAGTATACACAAACATATAAAAGGGGAACTATCACCTAAAACTATATTTTAACATCAGATAGAGCTTTCCAGTGTACAAATTGATTTTCTTCTGAGACAAAAAGCGACATCACAAATCAAGTCTTAAGTTGAATACATGACGTCTTATAAAGCCAAATATGGTCATTTTATCTGAAATTACGCCATATTACCAGAAATGACTTAATTTTTTCAAAGTTTTCGCAATTAATTTGCGAATGAACCTATTGTCTCAATTAGTCCGTTGGAGAGCTAAGAATGAGCTCTATCTGATTTTTAAAGATAATTTTAGGTGATTGTTCCCAATTAAGTATCATTATGATTCGAAAAAATAAATGTTCACAAACTGAAAGAATATATGACCACTTGGGCTAAAAAATGCCAATACTTACATAAATAGAGAGTAGAGGTGTTCTAATGACTTGGAAAAATAGTAGCTTGTCTCACAGGTCCTTAGTTAAGTCATAATCAATCTATTTACGACAATAATTTCCTCTTTAGTACCCTAAATTACCATTTAAAAGAGGAAAACCTTGTTGTAATTCGCTTAATTAAGACTTTTAAATAAGGACCTCTGAGACAAGCTACTATTTTTCCAAGTCATTAGAACACCTCTACTTTCTATTTATGTAAGTATTAGCATTTTTATTTTCATCAATGAAAAACAAGGGAAGCCATCTTTAAGTGTAATGTAATTTTATGTTAAATAACCATGTGTAAAGTAAATTTATACTAAAGAACCATACCGGAATGAACATTAAGATATCCATTGGTTGCATTTTGCTTTTATCTAATATTGGTTTACTATGTTAAAACTTTCATAAAGTATAGACTACCTACTTGATTTGATGTTGATTTGCCATATATAACTGTGTCAGTAGGATCCATTTCTATTTCATGGTGTTGATGTAGAAAAGCATGAATTGTAGCGAGTACTCCAGTTTCCGTACCTCTGTCCATACGTATGTATGTTGGCATCATTTTGGTTTCATACAAATGTTCAAGATACCACAATCCAACCAAATTTGGATCACTGTTGCTAGTCCACACTTTAAGCCACATAAGCTTCCTACTAGCCGTGTCCAAGCAGCCATACACTGCCAAGGGAAATGTGCTGTTCTGGAAGCCCATGAGCTTGTCATGTCCATCTAGTGAATGTACCCAATTTGGACCCTTTGATATAAAAGATTCACGTTTTTTTCTTTTCTTGAAGCCAACAGCTCTTTCCCTTAATCCGGTTTCATCTAAATCAGTCATTACAGAATAAACCAAATCACGCGGAACATTTAGCCGATATTGCTGCCTAATTTTGGTATGCATTGCACGATATCCGAGAAGTCGACCTGGACCATCTATTTCAGTTTTTACTGCCTCCTTTACCGTGTCTATATCAATACTCCTGTCTGTATACGTTATGCCAAACCATCGGAGCCGTCTGTCCAGTGTTGGAATACTCCATTGAAACTGTGAGAAATCCCTCTCTACATAATTCAGAATTTCCTTTCTCTGGTAACCTTTTCTCACATATTCAGACAAACTTTTCTGAAGGTCATTGTCTTGTTTCCACATATTATGAAGTCTAAGCTTTGTTGTACTGATCTAATCCATGGGGGCTGCCATATTGGGAAGGGAAATAACTAGGTTCAACAAAACAAGTCGGGCTTATCCAGACTCAATTGATAGTTGGCTAACGATTTCTTGATAGCTGTAGGCTGGTATAAAAATGATTTTACTTTTTATTTAAATTTTATTATTAAATAAATTTTTCTTTTTTAAATGAATCTTTTTTATAAACGACTTTAATTTGAAATCAATTTGAAGTGAATTGATTTTATTGTAATTTAATTTAATTTTTTAAAATAGTTTTAATTTGAAAGAATTTTTCGTTTTTATAAACGACTTTAAATTTTAATTTAATTTAATTTAAAAAAAAAAAATAAAAACTTCTCAAATCTCTTTTGAAACTGATTCCAAAACATTTTTTTGTCCAATTTTTATTAAAATATTACTTGATAGCTCTAGGCCACCATAGACATCTGTCAAGTTTGAATTTGACGATTTATCAATACAAAGTTCCTAAGTTATTGCTTTTGATTTAGTAATATCGCGTCAATATTTTTTATTGTGGGTGCAATAGACCCTACAAGTTTAATGGATATTGATGAAACTTGGTATAAATATTGGAATTGATAATACGGCTGTTAAGTGAGAATTTGAGGATTTTTCAATGGAAAGTTCCTAAGTTATTGCTTTTGATTTAGTAATATTGCGTCAATATATATTTATTGTGGGTGCATGCACCCTACAAGTTCAATGGATATTGATGAAACGGCTGCACTTTGTAAACTTGCTTAAATTTTTCCATATCACCAAGGGATGAACCCCATTTAAAATAAAAAAATATCGAAATATATTCAATATGAATTATTGCCCTTGTTCTTTAAAACGTATTTTATTTTTGGCCTGTAACACTCTAGAAGGCAAAATTCTCTTTTTGGATATTGACAAGACTTGCTGAAATGGTATAAGGATGTACCCTGTTGAAAATCAAAAATATTTAACATTAATTATTGCTCTTTTCCTTTAAATTGGATTTTTGTCAAAACTTGCGGAAATAGTTTATTTTCACCCAAGGATAAATCCGTATTGAAAATGATGAAAATTTTGAGATTATTTAATATGAATTGTTGCCTTTGTGCTTTAAAACGTATTTGCATTTTGGCTGGTTAACTCTCTAAAAGGCACAATCCTTTATGGATTTTGACAAAACTTTGTGAAATTGTTTGTTATTACCCAAGTATGAATCCTATTGAAAATCAAAATTATTGAAGAATATTTATTATGAAGTATTGCCTTTGTTCTTTAAAGTCCATTCGATTTTAGCTCCCAAACACTCTGATAATGTAAATCTATACGACAAATATATATGGCTGTGGCCGATAATTTGACCAATTAACTGATGCATATATAAACAGTGTCCTTCTGCACTATGGCATTCACTATAAGTAAAGAGTCCTTTATTTAAGGGTACAGATCACAAAGGAACTATGAAATTTTGATTTGAGAATGAAACCTTTACTCTTGTAATACAATTTTAAAGGAGCTACTTTTGATATTTAACCATGCTTGAATATACCATTAGAGACCCTGGACCGCAAGCGGTCTCGGGATCTAATGATTCAAGCATGGTTAGAATAAACCCCCTCTAAATCTAAAACAGAAAGTGTTCATCTTCTAAATGTACCAAATATACCTGCAATTATGACTGCTGTTATTAACTTGTCAAGTTTATTATTATTGCATCTTAAATGATAAAAGTACCAGTGTAATACATGGAACAAATTGTTTAATGTCTTTTTATATTTATCATTACAGATGATGCTCGTCAAAATAAACGACATGTTTTAATACATTGTCAAGCTGGAGTGTCAAGATCTGCCACCATAACAATTGCTTATATATTGAAACATACCAAAATGACCATGACAGATGTGTATAAATTTGTGAAAGGCAAGCGCCCGATTATTTCACCAAATTTCAATTTCATGGGACAACTTATGGAGTATGAACGGGAATTAAATAGTGGAGATGCATTGCGTATTTTACATCCTCGTTTACAGGGAATTGAAAGTATTGTGTGACAGACTGTCTGTAATTTTTTCAATTATATTATTATAAGAATTTGTGTAAGTGAATAGACGGAGAATATGTTGATAAAAGTATACTTTAATCCATTATGAAGATTAAAGTCTGGAAGAGTTGATCTGATTGACATATTGATCAATATCTTTGATGTGCCTTGATGCCAACAGTTACACATTATATTACATGAAATATGTGTAGAGGTTATGAGTCTACTCTACACAAGTATTTGTGTGAAGAAATTGAATCATTACTCATTGAATTCTCTTTTTTTTGACACGATAAAGAGCTGGTTTTTTGATGGATTTTGATGGAAATTAGTGTGGGTGTTTTAAATGACCCAAAGATGTACCCTTTTATAAATCAGATAAATAAAAATAATAAAAAATTGATATGATTTATTGCCCATACTTGTTCGTAATCACCAAAGGATAAAACATATTGCAAATTAGAAAATTCGTTCATTTCATCTTTCTTGTCAACCTCCGAGTCCTTATAAATGTGGTTGATGGCCATCACTATTTTTGTCTTTATTAAAGTAATAAAGAGCGTACAATCCATTTTCCTTTGCGACAAAACCCCTTACGTCTCTTCTGCTCCTGTACCACCTTGTTTATATTTTAGTTCAAGCAGAAAGACAACGAAAGAATTTAATTAATAAATCTTTGTCATGGTTTGCATTTTATAAAATTCCTTTTGAGAGAAAACACCACTTCAGTACACAGTGTAGGTACCCTACAAACCCTAAAAAGCTACGTAATTCATCTGCATTAACTGGTGTCTTCCAATCTCTAACTTTAGCAGTTTTCTCAGGATCTGTCTGAACTCCCTCAGGTGAAACAATATGGCCTTAGTATTTTACCTTCCTTTGATAAAACTTACATTTCTTAGGTGCCAGCTTAAGACCAGATGACTCAAATCTCTCAAAAACGAGTTGTAATCTCTCAAGGTGTTGTTCATAAGAGTCAGAGAATATTATCACATCATCTAAATATATCATGCAAATTTTCAAATGCAAATCACCAAGACATTCTTCCATCAATCTTTGATAAGTGGCAGGTGCATTGGTCAGTCCAAATGGCATACGATTAAACTCGTAAAAGCCCAAAGATCCTACTGTAAAAGCAGTTTTACACTTATCTTCTTCCTTAAGTTCAACCATATGATAACCAGATTTCATATCAATAACGCTAAACCACTTAGCACCAGACAGGTTATCAAGAACTTCTTCTATTCTTGGTAAAGCATAAGCATCTTTGATAGTACGACGATTTAACTGCCTAAAATCAACACACATCCTTAAAGAATTATCTTTCTTCCGACAAAGAACAATGTTGGAAGCCCACGAACTGTTAGATTTCTTAATAATACCACTGATAAGCAAATCCTGTAGATGTTTTCTTACCTCATCAAACATAGCTGGTGGAATTTGTCGATGTTTTTGCTTGAATGGAGTCTCATCAGTAAGTTTGATTGAATGCTTCACTAAACTAGTGCATCCTACATCAACATCACTATTGGAAAAGATATGCTGCCATTTGTTAATGAAATCTTTTGCCACTTTCAAATCTGTCTCTAACAATGGAGAAGTACTCCAATCTATTCTACCAATTCCATTACAAACATTGCTATTCGTCTCCTGATCTGCGTGCATGACAGCTGAAACAGTATCACTATACTGAACCTCTGTCACAGGAACAAATTCACAAACAATAGAATTAGGTGAAATATTAATAGGGTACGCAGACAAATTAGACACAGTGACAAAAACCATGTTGTCTCCCCCTGGTTGAAATCTGACCAAAGTTGGTGCAATTTCCAATGACTTTGGCAATTTGGAATGTCTCGATTCCTGACACAATACATCACAACTAGTTGCAGAATGTATGTTTCCCCTGAAGACGGCAAACGACAACTGTTGAACGGTTACTATGCAGATATATTGACTTCCTCTCTGTTGACTTAACAAGTCCTGAGCATGTTTCCTGTTGTGACTTCATACAACGGAATGCTAATACCCAAGGAGTAAAGGCTTTTATACAACTCATAAAGTTAATACCATAAGTCTCCTTAGTCTCTTTCATTACAAATTCCAAGATGTTAGTACCCAAAATAATTGGAACATTCTGATGATAGGGTGTGTCCTCAACAACAAGAAAAATACAATGTAATGACTTATCAGCAATACGTGGGACAGAAATACATGCCTCGACAAGACCAAGGTATGGGACCTGGTTATCTCCTGCGCCTTCAAGCTTAATAATATCCTGTATTTCATGAAACTTACATTTTTTCAGATTTTTTGAATAAAACGACTCACAAACAATAGAAACCTGTGATCCTGTGTCTAATAAAGCTATTCCAGAGTTGCCATTAATCAAAACTTCAGCCTGATTGATGTTTCCTACTAGTTGTGATCTAGAGCTAATACTTCTGTCTATCGTCTGCCCCTCGACGAAAACATCCTGGAGTTTAAAGGATTCTTAGTCCTACAGCCATAAGCTAGATGACCTGTCTTCCCACATTTAAAACATGTCGGTTCCTCTTCCTCTTCTAAGGTTGGTTGCTTCTGAGAAGTACTTGTGGTAGAATTCATAGCATTGATGGTAGTGGCTGGTTGTGTTCTCAAACATCTCACTTCAGCCTTTAACTCCTTCACAGATGTAGCAAGTGACATGACAATAGATCTTAACTCATCATCACTGGTAGTCGCAGTTGACTTTGGAAGATGTCATTTTCACATGTGCGGTCTTCTTACCAGCGTGAATCTGCACATCTCCAAGTAATTCTCTTTCGATTTTTCTCACTTCCACCATCAAAACATCATAGTCAGTGATCGAATCAAACTTATGTGCAGCTCTCAACTTCAAATCAGGTCTTAAACCATGATAAAACTTATTACGGAGCATGTTCCTTCCCCTTGAATACTCAAAAGATTCACCTTGGTCCATTGCTTTCTGTAACAAGTCTTCGAGTCTACAACCCCAAGTAGCAACAGATTCATCTGCCTTCTGGGAAGAGGAGTAAAATTCTGCAATTATAATCTGTGACTCGTCAACTGTACCAAATACACTCTCCAATTTAGCAATAAGTCTATTTAAAGATACTCCATGACCAAGACGAATTACAATTCTTGCAGCCTCTCCTTTCAAAGATGAAAGTATAACCTGCCTTACATGTTCTATGCTGTGGTGTGACTCAATCATTTCCATTTCCTCAAATTTCCAAATGTCAAAATTCACATCTGATTTCCTACTAGGATCCCCTGAAAATGTAGATAACTTAGGAGGAGTAGGTAAGAGGCAATGGTCTATCCCTTTCTTCCTTAGGAGCTGTCACAATAGGTTTATCAGTAACCGTAGGCTTCCGAGATTCAGTAAAAGCTTCCATCCATGCTACTAGATCCTCTTTAGACGATGCTTTAGGTTTGACTCCCAAAGCAGCAAACGCATTGATAACATCCATTACTTCTTCGTCATCCATTTTGATTGATTGTCCAGAAGCTGTCATGTTTTTAGATTTATAATTATATAAAAAATACAACTGAATCAATGTAAAATAACCAATTCACAAATCCGACAATCCAATAACGAAACTAAAAATCAATCCAACCAATTACGTATCAAATTAAGCCAATCAATCAAAACAAAATCCAACTACGATCCAAAATACCAACTCCAAATCAATACTACATCAAATAAACACAACTCCAAATCAATACAAAATAAATCAATTCCAAAATCAAATCAAGTTTAAATGAAACCCAAAACTTCAATACAACTCGAAATACAAGACAAAAAAAAAATCCAATTCACAAAATCACAAACGTCCAAAACTGAAAAAGCGTTGAACAATAAAGTCAAAATCAAAATAAATACAAAAACTAAAAATTTTAATCAAAGATCCCACAATATCCAAATCACAACAGAACACCAAATACCGTCATAGTCAAGTCCAAAATAATTACTATACAATGTGAGTGCATGTGAGTTGATATAAAACCTGAAAAGAACAATGTTAAAAAATGGAAAAAAAATAAAGCTGAAAAGTAAAGAAAGAATTAAGCTGAAAAGAAAGAAAAAATCAGTATGTGTGTTGCTTAAATTGACCCCCTCCGCACTATCTATCAAACTTCAAACACACTATGTTAACGCTAATTAAATGCTATTATATAATGTGTGTAGATATATACTAATTAATCAAAGACTACTTAATATTTTGCAATACTAAATAAATTACAAAGTATAAATGAAAAAAAAAAATATTATCAATCCATCCTTGACCCAGTGACCTTGACACAATAAATCAAACCTATTGACCTACTGCGAAAAGATTGCAATTAAAGGTCAAAAACTTAACCAAGCAAAGGTCAATTGAGCTGTTCACAGTAGTAATAGAACTTACAGATATCCGGCACCCCTCCGCTTCGCTCCGCTCCGCTCCGAGCTACCGGATATCTGTAAGTTCTATTACTACTATTTGCCCACCCGCCCTCCCTTTAAATAACCAAAAAATGTCTTAAATAAACATTCACTTTAAACTTCATGATATATTATAACTAAATTGTTTAATCAATATTCTCTTTAACATTCTAGAATATTCTCGAACTTTATTAACTGCGTCGTAATAGATCACACCTGTTACTTGCCAACTCATTTTGAAGCCGGTTGTGTTAATGTACAGTTCAGTTTCTGTTTACTCTAGGTGTAATATTCTTTGGACAAGAGATTAACAGAATTATATCCTATTAAGGTATGTAATATCTATATGTAATATTAACAGTTTAATAATATCAAATTTTCGTTAGTTTGTCAATTGTAAAACTAGAACGAATGGTTTCAGAAATCGGACAA
>CM060199.1:25381562-25523733 GCA_030562195.1 Nipponacmea schrenckii
TTTGACCTAATTTTCAAGGTCATAGATTAAGTGGGTCACACCTTCCGTACCCGTTAAAGTACCTAATTTTTAGCAATCGAAATTTAAATATCACGACATCCTGGACGCTTTCCCCCACTTGAGAAACGGGCACCAACAGATATTCGATATGATGGTAAAGATCACCATTTGATTAGCGGACTAACACAGAGGCGTTGTCGGCAGTGCGGCAAGAAGACTGTCAAACTATGCATGAAATGTCCAGATTGTCCATTACATCAGTATTGCTCTATTATATTTCACACACCCCCCAAATAAACTAATTATATTGAAATTGACCTTATGAAATGTCTATTATAAAGAATAATGAATTAATGGACCAAATCCAAGTATAATACAATGTAATAATACAATAAAAGTGATCAAACAAAAACTGTTGTCATAGTACTGATGTCACTTGAGACTCATTCCCCTGAAACGTCAAACGCACCAAAATTGGTGGCATTGATACCTAATATTTCCAAGCTACTATATTATCAAGAATACATGGTTAAATCAACCAATAGAATCGCAATTACAAATACTGTTCTTCGTCAGTTAAAATAGACCCCGAATATCAAAAATAAGTATGAGGTAGTGCATAAAAATGTGTACCCTATTGTGGGCAGCGTCCCATTTTTGGGACGATATGTAATATTGTGATTTTCTTCTTAAAAATAAAAAAGAAGGCAAAATAAGTAAAGAATGTTCATATTTTATACATCACAAATATTATATGTCAAGGAATTCAAAATTTGAGAACCTGCCCATGAAAGGGTTAAATTCACTCATTCTTTATTCAGAGAACTAAGCCAGGTTTCAAAATGTATAGTGTTCAATGTTACGTCCAATTAAAACTTAAAGTTTATCTTCAAATCCTTACTTTCAAATGAAAAAGATAATTAATTATTCATTAGGGCGAAATCTGTGAGCATCGATTAAAGTTGTATTTCAAATCTTGTCAAATAAGCTTACCAATTGATAAATTAGGCTTTTTTTCATTGTTATTTCGTGCATTCATAATTTATTTAACGTTATGTGGACACAGGAAGGTCCATCTGTGTTTTATGGATAGTTCTGGTAGATGTTAGCTAGGTATTTCCTACGTAATTAGGCCGATTATGAGTTAATTCGGGAATTATTAGACAAACTGACAATGTTTTCCCATTAATTAGAACATCTTTACTTTTGATTTATATAAGTATGAAAGAATCAAACAATGAAACTTTTTTCGATACACCAGGTGCTGCCATATTGGTTGGTTCATTGTTATTGACACATAGTCTGAATATGGATGATTCTTGTACTAAAGGGCTTAAACGTTTTGATTTCAGGTTTGTTTGTAAATAAAACTCTAGTGAGTTTATAGTGAGTTTTTTTTTTGTTAATCTGTATTTTAAGTTGGTTAATGGATCTCAAGTTTGTCAATGCGTCTAATAATGACCGTATAACTCGAACCTTCAGTCCTCGTAAACGGTCATTATTAGACTTATTGACAAACTTTCGACCATTAACCTACACTTACGGTTTCACATCTATAACAATAACAATAATAATAATAATAATAATAATAATAATAATAATAATAATAATAATAATAATTTATTCAGTAATTTGGCAAGAAGCCATAGTTACATAATGCAAGTTTATAATATTACAATATTTACAATACCGTTAATCAAAATATTGTTCATTATAGTTTTCTTATTTTACAAATTTCCATTACATATTTTGAAAAATTAATCACACTGTCTACATTCAAATCTGTGATTGTTGATAAATATCTTTGCCTTGAGCAATGCTTAATATTGAATTTAGTACGAATGGCGTCCGTATATTTGTGATCCATACAGTAATACAGGCTTAACAATGGCATCAAATATTTTAAAACATACATTTAGATCTGGATAACCAGTTTTTCTAAATAAAGCTTGTATTGGTATTAAGGCTTTTTCTGCTTTTATTGACAAATTATGGACATGTTTTCCCCAATTTAACCTTGAAGAAAAAATAACGCTAAGATAGTTGTAGTAAGTAACAGTCTCAATTGGTTTATTGTTCAATCGCCATCTTTCATTCTTTCGAATTATACCTCCATTGCGAAAAACAATAACTTTGGTTTTATCTATATTTACCTTTAGACTGAACTTTTTACAGAACTTCTCCAGAACGTTAATTTTCCTTTGTAATTCGCCAACTGAATCTGATATAAGTGATAGGTCATCAGCATATAAAAGTGCTAAAATATCTGATGCTTCTTCTATTGTGAATATACCTGTAATGTTAGGTTCTGATTTTAACATATCTGTAATTTGATTTATATATATATACAAAATAGTATGGGACTCAAAATGCATCCGTGTCTAACACCAGAATTGCATTGGAAACTATTCGTTAACCTAGAGTCAATTTTAACACATGAACTGACCGCGTGTGACGGTGAACCTTTTATTTCGCCAGTTTCAGATGTCAAATTTCATAGATAATTTACATTTTCTCAAAATATTTAGTTTAAGTAATGTTGAAGGGTGACATGAAATCATTTCATACTCAATTTTATTTTAATTAAAACGTTTTACAATGCCAAAAAAAACCCTTAGTATTCAATTTTAGGCAAAATAAGACGATCGTTTTTTCACGACTTTTTTGTACTAAGCTAACTCAAGGTAGTTGCTACATGCTACATTTAGAAACTTTCAATCATACAATTTCCGAATCATTTTTAGCCCCTTTCCCTTTCATCGTGATATTTAATACTTCTTGTTTTTATTTTTTCAAAACCTTTCTAAATGACAAACAACTCTGCACAATAACCTACAAAGTTAAACGACGAAAACTTTGATTGATCGACCTTGAACTTGTACGAGGAAAAGTAGTTACTCAATAATACACAGAGAAACTGACGAGGACCGCTTATCTTTTCTTTTTTTTAATTTTTTTCATCCAAAATTGATAAAGATCGCAACCTAACAATCTTTCATTGTTTTCTATAAAAGTTTTCTTTTTTTTAACAGCTGCTTGGGCTACAGTCATAACTGAGATTTTCGAAAGAAATGACTATTCCGAGCAATCAAACTTAGGCTAGGCCTAGGCCTACTTTTTAACTACTTTTCTGTAAACAGGAATTGACATTATTGAAATTTGGCGTTTGGATTAATTTGACTTCAGAATTTCTGGGAACTGCAATTTTGACAAAAGTGATATTGATGTATGTGCATGTGGGCCGACTTGAATAAAACGTATTATATTTTATCATGGGTTATAGTAACTTGCCACCTAACCAATGGCCTCAAATATTTGATAAAGGTGCCATTGAAGATGTAGCATAGCCATTGTTCTTTTCAAGTTGAGAAAAAGAAAGAATGTATCAAGAAATATTCCAGGTACATCTTTCTCTAATGTAGGTTCTAGTCGTTTTTCAGTACCATTCCAATGGCAAAGTTTGTACTTCTTCACAAATACTTTTCTCCAATAGATCCGTTTGGCCTACAGAAGTAAAAAAATAAATATTTTAAGCTATATTTATATAACAATGAATCAATTTGTAATATTTTATTATTCAAATCACATATTAATATTAGATGGAGATGAGGTGTTGGATTGGAACAATAGAAGGTATTTTAATTTATGTTATTAATTTTTGAATAGTTAAGGCCTATACTGAGTATTAAATATACAGTCTTGAAGATTTCAAAATGGCCTAAATGAAAGATTTTCTTGAAATTACAAACATTTTCACAAATGGTAGAGATGCAAAATGGCTGTGAACTAGGCCTATGTTTGTGTGTTGGGGCTAGATTGCAAATGAAACTGAAACATGCAACACTCCTTGTTTTGTTCTTCGCTAGGTCTTTTGAACACAAATTATAAAGTTAGGTTAAAGAGTAAATATTTAGACAGCAAAAAAGTACAATATACTGACTGTTTCACCAGTTTTTGAATCACGACCAATGCCTTGTAAGGAGTTGTAAGGCACATCATGTCTTCTTCTTTCTTCTAGTCTACTACACGATTAAGCCTAGTTCCCTGTGGGCCTAGCCTACTACTGACACTGACTGAGTGTTGACTCATGTGCGCTCTAGGCTAGTCTTGTCTTCACCCAAAATCGCTTCTACAAATCATTTATAGAAGTTGGCACCGCTGGTAGGTGATAGCCGCTGAAAATTTCATCTAAATCCCTTTTAGTAGCAAAAAGCTTTCAAATCTTCCACAATTTTGACAACTCACAAAGACGCCATATTTCATGTCAACGCTTGACTTCAAACAAACGGTTTGTTTTCATTTTGTGACCTTGGCCGTTATACAATACCAAATTGGAATCACGACAACTCGGACTAGGCCCAGGCCTACTAAAAAATGTTTATGCTTATTTGTTTTAAATAACATGTCTTTCCAAAATGGACATCGTAACACGCCCGGACATCTCAAACTGTGTCGGTCACAGTTTGAAATGTCCGCGACTAGTGCGCATGTGCCATTGGACATTTCAAACTGCTGGACATCTCAAACTGTCACACCGGAAGTAAAGCCAATCAGCGTACCAGACGACGAACAGCGCCACTTAGCGGAGGGTAGTAAAGCGCACTAAGGCTTCATTGAGGGCCTAGTGGGAAAATGCCTCCTCGCCTGAATTTACCATCCAAGAGTAATGTTAATTGCGCGTTTTGCTCCAACAGCTATCGGAACACGGTATCTGCAGTTTCTTTTCTCAAGTTTCCTACGGAAGATATCAGGTAAGGAGTTCTATTTTCCCCGTGTTAGCGATCTAATATCCGAATGAAAAGACGTAGCTATAGAGTAAAAATCAAAATGGCGACCGCACGACGAGTCAATATATTATATAGTCTGGATCGGCTTGAATATCGCAAACTACTTTAAAGTTTAGTACATTGTTAAATCGGGAATTGAATGCACTTTTCAAATCATGTGCCATTGGACATTTCAAACTGCTGGACATCTCAAACTGTCACACCGGAAGTAAAGCCAATCAGCGTACCAGACGACGAACAGCGCCACTTAGCGGAGGGTAGTAAAGCGCACTAAGGCTTCATTGAGGGCCTAGTGGGAAAATGCCTCCTCGCCTGAATTTACCATCCAAGAGTAATGTTAATTGCGCGTTTTGCTCCAACAGCTATCGGAACACGGTATCTGCAGTTTCTTTTCTCAAGTTTCCTACGGAAGATATCAGGTAAGGAGTTCTATTTTCCCCGTGTTAGCGATCTAATATCCGAATGAAAAGACGTAGCTATAGAGTAAAAATCAAAATGGCGACCGCACGACGAGTCAATATATTATATAGTCTGGATCGGCTTGAATATCGCAAACTACTTTAAAGTTTAGTACATTGTTAAATCGGGAATTGAATGCACTTTTCAAATCATGTGCCATTGGACATTTCAAACTGCTGGACATCTCAAACTGTCACACCGGAAGTAAAGCCAATCAGCCTACCAGACGACGAACAGCGCCACTTAGCGGAGGGTAGTAAAGCGCACTAAGGCTTCATTGAGGGCCTAGTGGGAAAATGCCTCCTCGCCTGAATTTACCATCCAAGAGTAATGTTAATTGCGCGTTTTGCTCCAACAGCTATCGGAAACACGGTATCTGCAGTTTCTTTTCTCAAGTTTCCTACGGAAGATATCAGGTAAGGAGTTCTATTTTCCCCGTGTTAGCGATCTAATATCCGAATGAAAAGACGTAGCTATAGAGTAAAAATCAAAATGGCGACCGCACGACGAGTCAATATATTATATAGTCTGGATCGGCTTGAATATCGCAAACTACTTTAAAGTTTAGTACATTGTTAAATCGGGAATTGAATGCACTTTTCAAATCTGTACTTGTCTGATTTCTCATGTACCATATGGCTAGTTTGAAGTCGAAATTTCAGCGACAAAATTTGACTTCGTCTATGCCTACTGACTCCTAGTGTTTTTTCATATTATTATTCTTGTTTAAGTCTAAACTTGTATTTTTGTCACAATTAAGTGATATTTATATGCATTGTTTACTATTTCGTCTGATATTTACAACAACAAAAAAAGTGTGTTGGAATAAAATGTCGGTCGGCAAATTGTTGTCCGATACCAACTACAAGTCATTAATACTATCGTTTTCTCATTTGCTTTGTCCCCGCCCACAGAGTTTGTATTAACCACGAAAACCTGATGTTAAAAAAAGTTGGACATAAAAAAGTAAAACCATTACATTACATTTCCATTATTGCACTGTCGAAACGCCTACAATCTGGGTTTGGAAACTTTTCGTTATGCTAAAAACAGACTTCAACTCCATGTTTCTCGCCTCTCAATGATCGGAAATGTTTGAAACACATCCGCATTGAAAGCTTATTCATTTGCCCGTTTAACGATGTATATGATACCTATGAGCAAATTTTATTGAAGCAAAGAGAAGCAGTTAAAGACGACGAAGTAGCGTTTCGGCCACGTTAGACAGTTATAAATAGATGTTGTGTTTACTACCCGCCACTTGGCGGCGCTGCTACTTTTCTGGTATCAGAGCCATATATTGAGAGAGTTTGGACAACGTCAAAATAGCTTCCATAGTTGCTACCAACTGGTCAAGCATGACGTTATAGTCTATGTACAAATATTGTAAAGCAGATACTCTACGATCCGATGTTATTTAACTTTATGTCAAGAGTATTGTTTTTGATATGTATTATTTTTGATTAAATATGATACAAAACATAAAAATTTATAGTTTTTTTGTGGACTACCATTAGATATGAAGCGCTTCGTAGGCCTACTGCATTCCCCGTATAAGCCGTATTTCGGTTTGTATTGTAATAATAAAATTGTGTCGTCTATGACTGTGATTCCCTTTCTACTAACCTTTTTTTTCAAGAATTAATTAAAGAGTTAAACTGCGAAATTATCTTCACAGCCAAATTTCTGTTTTGAGTAGGAAAAGGGCAACTCATGTAATTGTTGCAAATGTAACTTAATAAATAAAAGCTTTTCAACCATGCACTGAAAGTCTTTGATTGCAATTATTCAATGTTTTTGGACATTGACTTTGTTAAATCCTGCATTTGTAGTTAGGTTAAATATTACTTCAACACCTGCATCATCAGCCTTATATCCATTATCCATATCATAATCAGTTAAATTAGCATTAACTTAATTTAATAATGTTTTGACAATATGTCAACTATTGCATGAAAGGGGAATAAAACAACATTTTTCTAATTCATTTTTTCTTTTAAACTTAACAGGTTAAATCGTCAACATATAATGTAAAATTAAAAGATAGCTTGCCAGGCAAGGTAACATAAGCCCACTACCAGCTGTCAAATGTCAATGGCAAGAACTCAAAAACCCTTCATGCGATTTATACCAATATAGAACTTTACCGAGATCTCATCAATAAATACATGTAATTTCATTTAGATCGCATCCAAATTGTAGCCTCTCTTGTGTCTACGTGGCTATTATATGACACATTTTCTTTATCTATGTCAATGGGAAGAACTCAAAAACTGTTCATGCGATTATTACCAATTTGCGACTCTTATTTACATGAATGTCACCTAAAGTTTTCAAAAAAATAGCTATGGCCCATCGTAATAAGCCCACCAGTGTCAGCATTAGTCAGTGGTCAGTGGTAGTAAAGAGCTATCAGTAAATGAAATATATCAAATGTAACATTGTATAACTGCACAAGGTTCTTTTAAAGCCTTCTTATGTTATTTTCAACAAATTTCGTCCAAATCAATTTCATCAAGAAACCATTTCTCCATCATGTATACAACAAAATTCTATAGGTTTTATACTTAAGTGATAACAAATATTCTAAATACTACACCAAATTTCATCATGAAACAAGGGCAATAATTCATTAAATATTTTCTTGATTGGAATGCTTTACAAAAGGTTTTCATCCTTAAGTAATCATAAAACATTCCTACCGAATTTCATCAAAATTCATCAAGAAACAAGCTCTCGATCATATCCACAACATATTTTCCAGAACAAGGGCAATAACTCATTAAATATTTTTCGATTCATCTGATTTTCGATAGGCTTTCTTCTTCTTAAGTGATAAGAAACATTCACACAAAATTTTATTAAATTTCATTCAGAAACAAGCTATCTATAGTGTGCACAACACATTTTAAGATATAAATTAAACGCATTTTCAAGAACATGGGCAATAACTCATCAATTTAGTTTGTTTGATTTTCAATAGGGTTTTTCTTTAAGTGATAACAAGCACACAAATAAAATTTCATCAAAATCCACCAAAAATTAAGCTCTATCAAGTTCACAACAGATTTTCAAAAACAAGGGCAATAAGTTTAATAACAATAATTTTTTTTTCTAATTTTCAAAAGGCTTCAACCTTGGGTGTTAACTAAAACACTAGCCAAATTTTGTCAAAATCCATCTAGAAATCAGCTATCTATCATTTCACAACAAATTTTCAAAAACAAGGGCAATAACTCATCAAGTATTTTTCGAATGGTCTGATTTTCAATAAGCTTGGGTGATAACAAACACACACACCAAATTTGGTCAAAGTCCATCAAGAAATGTGGTCTCTATCGTGTTCACAACAATTGTGGACAGACAGACGGACAGACCAATTGACAGGGGCAACGACTATATACAGCCACATTAATTAACTCTTCAAAATAATTTTGCAATTTACAATATCATCAAGGTTTGTCAAAATCCCTAAAGAATTGCACATTCTGTAATAAGACCAGGTAACAACTCATACTATAATTGAGCAATTTTTAATTAGTTTTGGACTTTCACCAAGTTTTATCAACTTCCTTTGCATTCTAATGTGTTTTCAAGAACAAGAGCACAAACTCAATATTTAATATTGCTCTATTTTTCTGTTCTGTTTTTCAATAAGGTTCATCCTTCGCTAGTTACAAATTCACATACCAAATTTAACCAAATCGTTTAAGAATTGTGCATTCAATACTGTTTGCAACCTAAAAAATTGAGCAATTCTTCAAGAAAAAGAGCAATAAGTTGTTATATCTTTTGATTTTCATTGTTTTCAATTACAAACACTCTTTCAAGTGATCATTTTATTTTCTTGACTACAGTTCTCATCGCCATACTTTTACTGCCTAGTGTTTGTTCACTTGATTTGATCTCTTGTTTTCTTCGATTTCTTTCAATTTTTGAATAAATTTGTATTCGAACTCTGAAATAATGGGTTAAATTTTTTTTCTTTATGTCGTGACAGGTTGTTTCAAGGTTTGAAGTTCTTTCAATGACTGTTCTAACAAAGACATCCAAAAGATTTTTCTTTTCAACCCTTCTTATATTCTTTAAGATCAGTTAAATCCTTAGGACTCCATTCTTCATTACACTCTTCAGAACTCTTGATGTCTTTGACACAACTCTCACAGTGAGAATTTCTTTTACATACTTGAGCAACACAATATCCTGCTAGATGATATAAGCTTTGAATTTCAGCAGGACTGATGTTGCTAGAACTGGTGTCGATTTCTTCTAAGTTTTCTAAATTCAAGTCAGAAACATAGGAAGATTCTTCATCTATTGTATTACTCAATGATTTCAAATCTAAAAATTCAGCTAAATACTCATTCTCATCATCTTGATAACTTATAGTTGATGAATTTTTCAGAAATTGAGCAACACTTATCATCTTCAAGGCATATTTGAATTCAATTGTTGAAAGAACAGGATTTTTTAAGCGAACACAACTGAACAAATTTTCAAGGCAGTCCTGGGTAAAACGTGACGTTAAGACAAATTTATATCCTCTGTTCAGCGAATTTTCTTGTATATCCAACATTGATGTTGTTGATAGAACAACTCCAGTCTGTACAGGTTTCCAGTTTTTACCATAAGTAATTCGATTAAAAACCCAAATCGTATCATTCAAATGTTGTATTGCATCAGCATATACAGAATCGTTAAATTTGCTTAGAGCCATGACAGGATGACGACTTGACATCAAATTAAACCATCTATTGACTAGATCTATAAACCAAGCTGTTGTGAGGAGAGAATTGCTATAACCTTCCTTCTGAACCAAATATCGTATGCCACAGCTTACAGAATGACTAAAAAAATTTAACGCGTTTCCAACCTTCATTTTCTCAAAAATGTGATGGCTTAAGAATAGATTCAGTAAGTTTAGGAGCAAGCTTTAATTCACTGTTTCTTTGGAACTTTTCTAGAACTTCAAACACTTCTTTGCTGACTTTGTTTGAATACAGATCAAATTTATCAACAACTTCAGTAGGTAAAGTAATAACAGTTCCATTAACAATGGCAGCTTTTAGATTTTTAATTATGTGTGGCACATCTGCAAGGAAGTATAAATATGAGTTGGAATCACAACGATCTTGTTGACTGTTTGACTGTATTTTGAACAAATAACTCCAAATGTTCTCCACATAGCCTGATTTGAAGAGCCCATATCACTTGTTACAGATATGACATGTAATCCTATTGAAGAGGTTCTTTCAATTATATCCAAAATCAAAGTATGCAGATCAGAGGGACAAATAGAATTGCCATTAAAGTGATAAGCAACAGTTTGCTTCCATCTTGTACTTATTCCACAAAGCATCAAAACAAGAGCATGTGTAGCTGTACTTTTTGCTCCCTTCGGATCCTCCTCAATACTTGCATCTCCAAGTAAGTCACCAGAACCAATATCATAATCAATTCCAGGGGATATAGACATCTCATCCAAAGTCAGACTACATATCTTTTCATTTTCTTGCATGGAAGAAACTTTCAGCTTCATGAATTTAAAAACATAGATACCACACCTAAACTCAACCACCTCCATTCTTCTCCTGAGTGTCCTCATCGATGGCAAAGGTTGGCCCTGTGACAAAATTAACTGGTAACCAGTGGCACCACATGCAAATCGCAGATGTAGGGCTTTTTTTACAGTCTTGTTTCACCACTTGCTTCCCCGGTTAGATATTCTTCCTAAAGCCATCAGGTGATCAGAATTAAAAACTCCAGTCAGCTTTAACTCTTGTTTTCTTTTAGCCTTCAAAATCTTTCTTTTAGATTTTTTTTCTTTAGCCAACTCTTTCACAATTTTATCAATTTTGTTCTGCAGCTCTTTCACTTTCATTTTGAATAACTCCAACTCACATTCCCTATTTAAACTGCTAATGATGGAATCAGATGGCAAAACAGCATTCTGTTGCAAACTTTCATCTCCAATATTCAATTCATCATAATCATCAACATCATTATCATTATTATTATCACTGCACTCGAAAAGAAAAGGAAATGAAATATACTATTTCTATTTGTAAGTAACAGGATATTAAGGAGGTAAGTTTATATTACATGCTCATTGGAAACTCTGATTTAAACCCAATGCAAATATGTACAAACCATGAAATATAAATACAAAAGGATGTGGCCAAGGACCAAATGGAAGAAAGGATCCTTAACTTTCTTGTTTCTTTGTTGTTTTTATCTTTCTTTTCTTTCTGTTTAATATCACTTTAAAATGTTTATCTTGTGATAAATCTTTACTATATGAATGTTCCATTATCATTAGTTTTCCCGGTAGTATATTATCGTCTGTCACCTCAAACACTCGTTTACGTGGAGTTTTTCTTGAAATTGATGTCTTAGAATGGGAAAAAATTGTTGGAATTGCATTAGGTTTCAATTTTCTCAGGTCATCCAAACGATTTCCTTCGTATTGACTTTCATCAAAGTGAACCTAAAATAAAACAAAATATCTTGCAACCAAAAGGGATGATAAATAAGATCATAAATTCTCTGACACAACCTAATTTAGAGATTACAATTTCATATTGTTTACATTTTGTAATTTAAAGAATAAACAAAGCCTTTCACTCTATAAAAGAGTTTTTGCATTTCAAACCTTTGAGCAGGCATTTTATTTTGATAAAACATTCAGTCAAGTTAAAGGGATTGTCAAGAGGTTTTCTAAACTTTTTATGTGCATCTGGGACGCTGAAAGTATCAATTTACACCATTTTTCGATCCGATGTCTGTGGTTCTTGCCAGGCCAAAAGACTGCTATTTATGGAGCACTTGTGATTTCATATTCAGGATAGTATTTCATTAATTAATTATCAATTATAGAACTTAAAATTGATTACATATTATTTATTGATTTATCTTAATTGCATCTAATTATAACTTCAAATATCCTACAAAAATTTTCTTGTCCATGAAGTTCCCCCAATGACGTCCATGTGGACGTATAGAAATACAGTAAATGTACAACCGAGAACAACTCGACATGAAAGGATTCAAAATTAAGTAATAATAAAAAGGTTTAATGTTTGCTTCTGCCCTTCTAGAAGTTACTAACCGCTTTAAAACATCTTTGTAAGTTTTCAACAACAAAATAACTAGAACTGATCAACAAAAATATATTCAGACAGTTTATGATGGGTCCATAACCATTCAAAATCCTTAAATAAAATAAATTTAACACATGCTAAGTAATATAAATCGATTGCCAATCAAGCAATCTCGTTTATCTCATCACCTGCAAATCATGCAATAAACAATACACAGGAGAAACTAAAAGAAGCCTCACTGTGAGAATCACTGAACATTTAGCAGATATCAGACTACGTCGGGAAACACTTCAATTTACGTGGTCACTCATACAAAGATTTTAGTGTGCAAGTCTTATCCTTAATATGTAGGAATCCCGATTTGGGAACGACCACAGACGCACTTTGGAATTGGATTGGATCCATCAACTCAAGTCCATGGCACCGAAAGGCATCAATGAATTTATTAGTAGGGTAACATTACTGGCCCTTATCTCTAGAATTAAAGTATGTTATGATATGACAAAATAAGAATTGAAGATGTTGAATTACCACCAAATAATATTTCAAAGACTAGACCTAAGCTACATGGTTAGACTAGATTAGGCCTAGTGAAAACAACAAAGATGTCGTCTGCTTCCGGTTAAGAATCGGTCAACTTGGCAGCAGCTATGTCACCTGTTATAACGTGATAGCACGTGATCTCTATTAACCAATCAGCGTTGAATATTAAAAAAACCGAATTGTCCAAACTCTCTCAATATATGGCTCTGACTGGTACTAAAGGGAGAAGAATAGCTGTCACGTCTTATTATTTATATGGTCTTTGACGCGCATACGTGCCAAGCATAATTCGACATCGGTCTTGACTTGGCGTTCCAGTCAGTGTACAGTTCTATGATTTCATATAAGAGTTGTCTTGCCGTCGAAATTATGTTGTCAGGGCGTTTTGTGACGTCACACGCTATTTATGACATCGAAATTTATCAATGAATGACATAGTCAAAATCGTAGACAAAAGGGGTTCCGCTACGCTTCACTTACCCTTCCGTCTACTTTAGGTCTAAGGCGAAGACAATCGCAATTCTGTCTACACTGTACACAATTCTGTACACTTTCCTTGCCGTACAAATTGCGTTGATAGGGCGTTTTGTGACGTCACATGCTATTTATTGCCATTATTATCAATAGCCCTAGTCTGCGCTCTCATTCAAGGCCATGCCTTATTCATATTATTTACAACGATTAAGCAAAATAATGCCATTCATAGATAAATTCTGGCGTCATAAATAGTCATAAATAGTGTGAGACGTCACAATACACCCTGTCAACGTCAAGGGAAGACAATTCTTATAGGCCTATAATAAGCATAGATATCCTATAAATAACTAGATCGCTCGCGCGCTATCAAGTCAATGACGACGAGCATGTCAAGCAAGCCAACTTCCGGTTAAGGGCAAAAGCCGCCATTTTGTTAGTAAACAATCAATGACAGCTGATCGTGTACGTGTTAATTTTTTTTTTATTTAAACGGAAAAGATTGTGAAGATAAAGATTTTTTTGGAAAAAATGGATTCTGGAATGACTCAAAAGAAACCGAATGTGCATCATATATTGTGTTAAAGCCACAAAGGACACAAAACAGTCTATTTGATAGAAATATTGTTTTGGACACCGGTTCAGTTGATTTCAAGCGCTTGGTTATTTTTCATTTTCAACGACTGCTCTTTTGTCTAGGAGTGATTATTTGTCCCACGAATTTAATTTATTGACGAACCATACTCAAATTTGTATTTTATTGTTTTATATAAAGCCAATAAATTATGTATCTGCGATTATTGTTATTAATTAGCCTGTGTGTTTCATTGACAGCTTCTCTCTGGCCATAGTGCCAGTGGGTTGTAAATCACATTTTGGGAATTATTTTAAAATGAATTGAAATATTAACCTCAAAATAGTGCTGAGAGTCTTAAATTGTCTTTGGGTTAATGAAAATGCCAACCAATAAAAAAATAATTATTTGAAAATATGATTTTACAGAGGGGAATTTTCAGTCCAAAATGGATGTCTTTTTCATATGAAATTTCTACGAGGGAAGTGTGTTTATTTTAAATGCAAAAGTTCCAAAACTTACTGGACCCAAAGGCATTCTTAGACAATTGAAATACATTTGAAAATCATATTTTGATTATTTGTGACATGACAGAAAAAATTCAATTTACTACTCAATTTGGCCAGAGAGTAGCTAGTTCTATGTTCTATGTCTTATTCAGCCTAAACCCTGAATAAGAATTTGGACTAAAACTATTTTTAATTTGAAGAAAAATTCCTGCAGATTTTCAAATAATTGATCTAGAAGGTTGGACTGGCTTCTATTAGTCATGATACTGCAAAATGAAATGGAGTTCAAGTCTTTTCAACTTGTTAAGGAGTTAAGGGCTAATGAAGAGGAGCAATGCAATGCAGTTTGCAAAAAATCTAAACAGAAACTATCCTCTATAATAATTCATCTTATAGATTGTGTTTTCTTTCTCAACCCACCAAGCAAAAAAGAAATTTGGTTCTTTGTAAGCCAAGTTTTTTAATTCCCTAAATAACGTCACAGGATCATCATTTTGAATCCATTTAGATACAGGCTAAATATCCTCCTGTAGCAGAGGATTGAACATATCTGTTCTGCCTTTATCAGAGACATGTATTTTTTATGCACTTATGAATCGCCCACATAACTCTTTGCATTGGATTTTTCACTTGTAAATTCCCTTGCAATTTTCTTGATGGCTACAATAATTTGCTTACAGTATCTGCAGATATGAATGACAAGCATTCTTCTCCCATAACTGAATACTTCCACAATTGAGACTAAGAAAATAAAAATATAGGATCATTTTAATATCAATTAATATATAACTGTAAAATAAGTTCTATTTAAAATTTAAAGACAGATTTGACTATATAAAAGTTAGTTACAAGAGATAATAACACTGGATTTCTGTACACACATTAGTCAAATATTTTAACAATTATTTATTTATTTATTTAAGTCTATTAGCTCTAAAGAAAGACAAATTTGAACACTTAAGGCACTACATGTCACAGGTATTTCCAACACTACTTATCACACCTATAGGCAAAAATTACAAATCACTTAACCATACTACTGATTTTTGAACAAAATAGACTTTGTTAACTTATGTCTCACTGAATTTGCCTGTAAATTTATATTTGTCAAACGGATAACATGAAACCTTCTTACTTTAACAAATTGTGCACATATCAGTTTAAGTAAGAGTGAATAATGAGTGTCAATTCCTTTAGTTGTATGAATAAAATGTTTATTAAGATGAACAAATAGATTTTGAGGCAAGTCCTGGAGTATTCTTGTAACTAATGAATTTTGCCACTCATTGCACTTAACAGACTTTACATGACATACAGATCTAATTGTAATTTCACAATGTTTCAAAATTCTTATAAGATCATGAGATGGTATATATAATCCACCATTATTCTTCAATTCAAGAAGACCTTTTGCATCAGTTGATTTATTATCAATGTTTACTTTGTTGATTAATGCTTCAAAACAATCTGTACATTCTATTTTGTTAACTAATTTTCTAACTACCCAGCCAGCAATATACTGAATGATACCATCAACAAAAACACTTAAACCTGGTTTAATTTTTGAATAATCATGCTCAGCTAAGGCATCCGTAAATAAAACAGGTGGAGAATAATTGATATTTAATATCGATGTAACATCTTGTGCAATGCAATTTGTATTAGTGGGCAAACTTAAACTGACACCAGCATGACTAAGCAATGCACGATATGCTGCAGAAAATTGCTGGGCTGATGGATTATTATTCCATCCTCCAAAACGCCTTATATTACTAAATAATAGTTCTAAATGATCTTTGTAAGTTAAAATATAACGTATACATGAAGATTCAGAGAGCAAAAGATCTTTAGATAATCCTATCAAGCTTAAAATATTAAAACAAAAACCTATTATACAAATTTTTCTTTTGCCCAAACAGACTTTCTTTCCAGTCATGTCTTGTAACTTCAGTAAAATCTCCTTTGTCTCAAGTAAAAAAGATTGCTTATAGTCAAAATTGTATGGAGTAATAGGACTTTTATATCCTTTAGCAATAGGCGATCGGCTATTAAATATATCAAATAATTTGTCTACTATGCTAACTAAATTAATTGTACCAAGACAATCTTTGAAACCTTCACACTCAATATTAGAAGCATATTGTAATGCTTTGGCAACAGAATTGCTTAATGTTTGAGCAGCAAGTCCAACTTTCATCTTTTGATTCTGAAAGTTTATGTGTTTTTTTGTCAGTTTATTTGCTGCTCTTAGTCCTTCCGCAGATTGCAAAAGCTCTAGTCTGCAAATATCTGCCCATCTTGCAGTACCAATAGAGGGTTCAGATATCTCCTTCAAGGCATGGAGTGCTCCTCTAAAATTTTTTAGAAGGTGGCATGCATCAAAAAATACATAAACATTATCTTCGGAATTTGGATGCTTAAAAGAACTTATCAAATTTTCTGTATTTAAACTGCAACCAAGTAAATTTGCCATGGATTGATTTGTAGGATGACCATCCATTATGAGTGATACGGCTCTGATGCCGACATCATGCAACCTAGCTATCGATGACAGAACAAGTTGAGACTGAATGTCTGCAGAAATGCCATCAACTAAAAAATAACCAAGGGGTATTTTCCAATGTCCTGTCAGACCCACTGCGAGAATAACAATATGTTTACTGTTGACGGACCACTATTCTGTAGAATTACAGGATAATGATCACTGTGGCAGAGATCGTCGTGGACCTTCCAAGAAAAATCTTGAAACAAAGATGGTGAGCTAATTGTCAGATCTAGATGAGAAAATGTTTTTGTTCTTGAACAGAAATATGTAGGCGATTCGTCATTAAAGATACAAAGATCGTTGTCATAAATGAAGTCAGCTATTAATTTCCCTCTGCTATTATCATCAGGACTACCCCAAAAAGAATGGTGACCATTGAAATCTCCGAGCAAAATGCAAGAAGGAAGCTGGGCAACAAGGTCATCCAATTCTCTAGGGATTAGAGTTGAGTTAGGTGGCAAATAGATGGAACAGAGGGTAATAGGCACGTGGAGTGTTGCTCGCACGGCAATTACTTGCAGAGGATAATTGAGTGTGACTTCGGACTGGGCAACGTTTCTATTGACAATAATAGAAACACCACCCGAGACCTTGTCATCACCAGTGCCATAATGGTGGTAGGAAACAAAGTGTTTGAATGGCACTATACGCAAATCCGTTGACTTGAGGAATGTTTCTTGGAGACAAATAGCCAACGGATTGTATTGTTGAATTAATAGCTGAACTTCATTAAGATTATGGCTTAAACCTCGACAATTCCATTGCATTATATTATTTTTTGGATGCATCGTCAGGGTGGTTTAATTGGACTACGAGGTTTGCGGCAAGGGGAGTTGAAGACTTCCGCATCAACCTCTGAAGTCTCCATATCTATACTATCAGATATGGCAGACTTCAAAAGATCCCTTCCTCCCTTTTTGGAGGAAGAGGATCCATGCTTTTTTGTAGGCTTGTCATAAGAAAGACTTTCGCTACGTTTTGCCTTGGACTGTTTACCAGTCCCCTTTGGCTGAACGTCCTTGGAAGGCTGACTAAAACTACTATCATCAGTACTTGACTTTTCAGTCTGAGTAGCTGATGATGTAGATGCAGTTGCGTCAGGATCAGATGATAATAAGGCTGAAGACGGGGTTGGCACTCGCTTCAGCCAAGTAATGTCGGTCTGGCATTCTATAGATCTAGTAGAAGCCTTAACGACACTAGCGAAAGTCTTTCCAGAAGGTGTAGATGGGGTTTCCCCTTCTACAACCTTCCGCGCTTCGGGATAGGAAACCTTGGTTTCCACCTTTACTTTTTGGATATGCTTCTCCAATTTCCACTTAGGGCAGTCCTTGGAGAAAGCGACATGGTTTCCATTACAGTTGCAACAGCAAGGAGTATCACTACAATCCTTGCTGTCGTGCCCGGATTTGCCACAACGCGCACATCGCAACGAACTCTTGCAAGTCCGAGTTCCATGCCCGAAGCGCTGACAATTATAACACCTGAGAGTGTTAGGAATAAATGGCGATACCTTGATATTTAAATATCCTACTTTTATTTCTGATGGTAAATTTGGTCTGTCAAAGAGAAGAATGAATGTATTTGTTGGAATTAATTGGCCGTCACGACGGATAGATATGCGATCGACGTTCGTGACTCCAATATCTTTTAATTCTTCCTTCATTTCTTCTGAAGAACAACCACTAAGGTCAGGGTGCCGTACAACACCCTTAGAGGAGTTCAAAGAGAAATGAGGTGAGACAGTAATAGGAATATTTACTAAAGATGTTGATTTTAAAATGAGTTCAGAATGGATCTTACGGTGACATTCAAGTAATAAAGAGCCATTACGAAGTTTTTTGATGGATTTGGGCTCACTAGCCAAACCAGCTATTCCTTTGGCGATAGCAAATGGTGACAATGATGCCAAAGACCTCTCAGGGTCACTACTATTGATGACAAGAAACCGAGGCCAGGAATCACTAGACGAGCTAGATGATTCAGTAAATTCTGCCTCGGTTAGCCTACGTTTATTGTTTTTTTGGTTAGGGTTAAATGTAGCCATGAAGAATAATATGAGGATTCATCTCCCGAGACCCCCGACCACCACGGACCACGACCTCCGCGCAGGCTCGGCGCGGGACTCCAGCGCCAGCGCCCTAGGGGTAATCGGGAGATATACTCAGATAAAAAAAAAGAGTAAAAGTTCTGAATGGAGCAAATAAATTCCGAACTTTTATTTCTTTTTCTACCCAATTGACCCAAGCCGCTGCTTCCGAGTCGGTGAAATGAACTGAAGCATAAGAATATATTCTGTGATTAGAAAAAAGTTTTATCTGTTCTGACCACCGACTCATTGGCTCAACACGACAAGCCGATTGACCAGCGTGGGCCACACTGGCCACCCGTATAGGAATCCCCTGGCCCAAAGTGATGTATTGGGAGGTATGTTACCCTCAACCACCAGGAGTCCATTCAAAACCGACACGGGTCGCACCTCACGGCAAACGAGAAGCCCCAATTCAGTCGCCTTTTACGACACGCAATGGGGGACGGTGAACCTATTCTTAACCCCGGTCCACTGGGGGGAAATCTATAATTAAAGAAGATCTGTGAATAGTATTGCCTAACAATTGACATAATATTTCATCTAGAATAATGTCTGTCACAAGCAAACATGTCTTCATCATTACTAAATTAAATTCAATTATTTGGCCCCTATGATAACTGTGTAGTAATAAAGGCCAAGCTAGTCATTTAAATTTATCAATTGAAAAATGGAGACCATTTTCAACATGCAATGTAACTCATCTTGTACAAGGTCCATTAAATTGCACTACAATGAAAAAAAAAAACATTTCTACCCATAGGCATAGACCTTGCTTAGCCTAAGCCTAATCAGTTTCAATTTATAAACAAAGTGGTATTATTCCAATATTTCAATTAATGAATCAAAATTGTCAGGCAGTAGGCCTAGATCTAACTAGTAGTTTACTAGAGAAGAACAAGCATTCGTTTTTTTAGGCCTAGTACTAGTAGTAGGTAGGGCTAGGCCTACCCCTGCCTTGGTGTTGCCTGGATTATATTGGAGTTTCAAGCTATGAATCTATAGTGGTAAAATTCTGCAACTGGTATTTTTGACCAGACAATGTTAACAAAAGATCTTGAACATTGAATCTACCTGTAAAACGTGATGGAAGATCCTGACTTGTATCTGTTTGTACAGTTGAAAGCACTACACGAAGCCACCATTTTGCCGCTGTTTTGCCCACAATCGGAAGTGAAGGCAATTTACGCGCTGAAAAGATCACGTGAGCGATCTAGTTATTTATAGGATATCTATGCCTATAAGATAAACTTGTTTATGGAATCCCGCATAGAATATTCGGGAAAAATTAATATTAAACGTAAGGTGTTTAAATAGGGTACGAAACATCTATTTAAGTGTTTGTGAAAGAAATGTAATTTATTTTAAGAATTCCAGAATATTCACTTCGAGACTTCCTTGATTGATTGCGACCTAACTGTTAACAAACATGGCAGCCTCCATGGTGGCCATCTTTTCTCTCACTTTTTTTTTAATACCAGTGGTGCAAAATTCTTCTGATGCTTATACATGTATACATGTTACCATAAGAGAGAGCTTCCACGTCGAGAGAGCTGGGCTCTCATATTAAAGTCCTGGTTATGTACAAGCAATGCTGAAAGAAATATAATAATCCAAACAACTAACAACAAGCCTAAAACTTGGCCTACACAGTTTCTCTAAGGAGACTTCAGTTCTCTAAGCTATGCCTACTCTTGTTTCCACCATTTGCTGTTATCTAATCTTGAAGCTACTGTAACAAACCCCAAAAATCTGTCAGGATGAAGGGAATTTGCTATCAAAATATAAAAATAAGGACCCGCCCAACATCAAACCTACAATGCTACGAAGTTGAAGAGATATCAAAACACACAAATAAATAACAATACTTTTATTTAACACACTACAATAAATGAATACTAATGGATATCTTCTTGGCTTCTCTGTATTAAGTTTATAAGACAAAATAAATTCAACCTTGGAGAACTTCTTAGACTCTATGTTTATCTATCTTAATTCTGGAGATACCAGTTAATTATTATTATAATATTTAGAACATTTATCCAACCATTTGTTGGTTTTTAATCATAGATTTAAATTATTTCTATTTATTAGATCTTGGAGAATATTATTATTTCTCCAGTTTAAATCTTGGGGCTTATTTCTCCAACTTTAGTATTGGAGATTTTCTCCAACTGTTTAAGGAGTTCCTTTATTTTCCTTTTTAAGAATTTACTGAATAGTATTAAACTTTCTCCAGTTTTGTATTTTCCCCACTTTGATTAATTCTCCAATTTTGTATTGGAGATAATTGTACTTACTTTGTCAGAGGTGTCCATCTGCTTGGAGAAACTCATTTTAGTCTGAATGATCCCCCTGTTTGGATTACGCGCCCTTTATTTATAACGTCATCGCGGACGTCACGGAAGCGATGCGCGTTCGAGTTGTTGTTCTTAGTTCAACGGCTAAGATTTGATGATTTTTAACAGGACTATACATTAATGTTACGCTTTTGTTTTATTGAAATTCCAATGGATAAGTGATTTATTATGGGTTTTTGCTTATTACTTGTTAAATTAAAGTTTTGTAAAAAGGAAACAATTAAAAAGAAAACAGAATGGTGTCGAGACTGAACTTCCGCTTTCGTTATGACGTCATTATGTAAACATAGCGACCAAAATGGCGGTATGTGTGTTTTTCAAGAATACAACATTAAATTGTGATGGAATCCTTTGAACAAACATCTCCTTCTTGGTTTAAATATGAGCAGATATGTTAAAGAGACATATTTGATTAATGTGGTGTGGGTGTTCGTGAGTGTCACCCCAGATTTATCTATGATGACCACAGTTTAAAGTTGATGGACGAAGACACAGGCGTCCGTTTATATGAGCGCCATAGTCTAAATCGTTACACTACCATGCTCTTTAAGCCCTCGATTTCATAAAAAGAAGTGGCCTCATTGTACAACTCTTGAAGTTGTTTCGTAGTATGGGGTAGATAGTACTTAGCACGTCCCATGTCCTTATTCCGTAGATGGTCTAAAATAGTTGAAAATTCTTTTGGATTTCTATCGATAACAAATGTTGTTTCACCTTCTATACTTTTAGGTTTGAATGTTGAATCTGGCTCACACATAGCTGACAGGAGACTTCTTTCGGCCTGCAATTAAGGTAATTGGATTATCCTGGCTGTTTTGAAGACGAGTGAGTTTTAACTGGTAGGGCTGTACTCACCGTCTGACTGCTTTTCTTTGACAGGTTCTTCAGATGAAAAAGAAAAATAGGACGATTCGGCACAGAGTGACAAGATATCAGCTTCCTGTTGCTGCATTGAAACCGGAAATTTGTCCATATTGAGTTGCAGCATATTCTCTCTAGGTTTGGATACTGGTACTGCTTGGAAAATGGAACAGTAGATGGAGGTTTTACTTGCATTTCAGTGAGAATCTTTCTTGGCGCAGCTGGCTTTCTCTTTTTAGTTTGTTCTTCTACCCTTATTTACTTTTGTAGCATTGGAGGCAGGCCTTCTAATCAATTCGATATGATTTCTTTTGTTCATCTGAAATTCTTGATACTCCTTTATTTCGGAATAACCAAACAGGTTTGTTCTTTAAACCAATTCCATACGTGCCATTGGGCAGTTAGTATGAGGAAGAGATCTGCTGTTAAGTTTCTTACATAGGCTGCATTGATAGGCAAAACCTGAGTGGGATGCATCCAAATGTCTTTCAACAGTTTGTATTTCCAGGCATTCTCTGCGACTTGGGCGAACCTTGCAGATGTATCTGGTGTTCTGCAATTAGAAAATTGAAATATTTGACTCATTCGTTCTTTTCATTTTGTTTTTTTTTCAGTTTTATTGCGTTCGGCTAGTGGAGGGTTCATTGACTTGGAGAATATCATCACCCAGGTAAGGTTTTAGAAAATTATGGTGCACTACCTTGGGTTGTGAGCACTTAGTATCTTTTTGAATTTTATATATTACATTGTTTAATTATAAGGTAAGGCCCTTCCCAGTGACGATTGCGTTTGGCCCTTTTTTCTTTAGTTTTGTTATAGTTAAACCACCAAACACGGTCACCTTCTTTATATTTCAACTAAGTCTTTTGTCATAATCTCAGCAGAGAGTTTAAGTTTGTCCCTAATTATTTTATGTATTGTTTCAAACTTTTCAGTTAGGTTTTGATATATTAACCCGTTTTAATTTATTTTCAGGCTCTGGAGCTCCAATAACAAGGCTTACAGGTAACTTAATATTTCTACCAAACAGCCTCATTTGGTGATATGCCAGTTGAGGAATGTTTCGAAGAACGATAAGCCATTAATAACATATATGTGTGTTTGTCCCAGTCTTTCTTATTTTTGGAAACAAATGCTGAAATCATATTGGCTATAGTTCTGTTTGCTCGTTCCACAAGTCCGGTTGAGGCAGCTGTATGTGGAGTAGTACGAGTTTTATAAATTTCTAATAGCTTGCAAAGTCCTGGAATACTTGGGATTCGAAATTTGTGACCTGGTCTGGGTGTAATTGCATTGGAGCCCCAAACAGGGGGACAACTCGCTCTACAAATTTGTTAGCAACAGTTTTTGAGGGGGCTTTCTATATTGACACATATCACATTTTAAACACCATTGGTTGTTATCTTGCCTCATTTTGTACCAGAGGAACCTCTCTTTGACTTGTTTTATTTGTTCCTAGGTGCCTACCTGATGTTGAATTATGAGGTTTTGTTAGAACTAAGTTAATGAGTTCTCTTGGAAGAACAAGTGAGTCATGTTCAACCCATTTGTTAACCCAAGTGTAAACAAGTAGACCATCAGTAGTATATGAGCTTACAGATATCCGGCACCCCTCCGCTTCGCTCCGCGCTACCGGATATCTGAAAGCTCATATACTACTATTTGCCCACCCGCCCTCCCTTTTAATTAACCAAAAAATGTCTTTTAAAAACATTCACTTTAAACTTCAAGATATATAATGAATAAATTCGTCTGTTACATTATTTAATTGTTTAATCAATATTCTCTTGACAATAAACATTCTAGAATATTCCAGAACTTTATTTACTGCGCAGTAGGTGACAGCTGTTGTACTCAGTTAAGGAAGCCATTTTGAAACATATAACAGGGTTTTATAAGTGGTCTGTGTTTTTCGTTAATTAATCTGTCTAATAAAGGGATTATCGGATTTTGATTGATATGTTTTGATAGTCAGGATGTCGGGGTAAGGAAAGTGTTTTTCAAGTTGTGTTTCTATGTCGTTATACTCAAACTTTAAGTGTTTTCACTCACCGATTCCAAATTCTATCTTTCTGACCAAAAGGATGGTGGAGACAAGATTTGAGAAGGTAGATGAAAAGAGTGAAAATAACATGAGAGGAAATTTGTGATACACCATAGTTTTTTCTTTGATTTCTAACATATAACATTAATAAAGATAAATCCTTGATCCTTATTATATTAATTTTGTGGTAATATTGTTGGAGTTCTACCCTGAGATAAAAATTTGGATGATCTCCATAATATTGTTGGTGTTCTACCCTGAGATAAAAATTTGGATGATCTCCATAGGCTAAAATTGTTGGAGTTCTACCCTGAGATAAAAATTTGGATGATCTCCTTAATATTGTTGGAGTTCTACCCTGAGATAAAAATTTGGATGATCTCCTTAATATATTATTATCACGATTTATACCAACAAAATCCCCCCCATTCCCCCTTAGTTAATTCTACGAGACTTTCGAATTTATTTCGCTCTGTAGGAATAACATGAAAAGGGGTGAAGAATTTATATCTAGGATTTATCTTTATTAATGTTGTATGAAGGAATATCTCAGAATTGATTCTGGTCTATCACGAATTCCTTCTCTTGTAAGAGTAACTTTCTCTTTGTCTTCCTATCTCTTATATGTTTTCATTTCATCCAGGATCAGATTGATAGAAGGAAGAAGTGGGCGAAGAGTTTGAAGTTTTGTGTGACTACTATGAAACCCATTTTGAAGTGGCATGGCTTCTAATCTACAGACGAGTTATTTCTCTTTATTCAGGAATTCCAAATTATCAAATCTACAAAAGAGTTATTTCTCTTTATTCGGGAATTCCAAATTATCAAATCTACAAAAGAGTTATTTCTCTTTATTCGGGAATTCCAAATTATCTACCATATTAAAAATATGGGATTGATTTTAAAGCATGAAAAGGAAAAGTTCAATTACACTGGCGATGGTTTCTTCTCTGAATTGATGTCTCTTATACCAAAGGTTACATCATTTGTAACTAGAAACAAAGACCTTATATCCTCGGGGGCAAAAGCGATTTCATCAGTGGGGCAGGCAGCGAGTTCAATTAGCAAATCTGTCCAACAAAAAAATGAATTAGATGAATTGCGCAAAATAAGAGAACTCAGACATAATGCGAAACACGGAAAAGGATTTAAGGTGTTGGGATAAAACCTAAATCCTGTTATGTAAAAATGGCGAAACTTGACCCGATCTTTCAACTTTATGAACCAATAGAATATACATTCAATAAGAAAAAAAAAGACTACATCATTATATCTTCAACTGTTGGGTCCAAATCTCAGATTAATGACGGGGGTAGAGTTACATTTGAAATCAATTCGTTGTCCAATTGGTTACTTCTTTCCGATGCTTACTTCCGCTGTGATTTCAAAATTAAAGATGGTGCCTCCAATCAAAATCGTTTTCCCCAACAGAAGGTAACATTAGAGAACAATTTCTTCCCCTCTTTATTTAGCGAAATGGTTTTAGAAGCCGGTTCAAATATAATTGAAACAATCAAACACCCAGGTGAGTTGGACACAATGCTTAAAACTCTTTTATATCCAAAAAATTATACAACGGCATCGGGTTGGATGCCAGACACGGGAGATGGGGAAATACAATCTCAACAAGAAAATGTAGCAGCAGACGCCAACCAGGCAGCAGTTAGAGCTAGTGTTAACAATTTGATCAATATAACCAAATTTCAAAATAATGAAGGTTATAAACAGAGGGTTGTATTTTACAATAAACCTATTGATAGAAATAGCTGGGGTTCGTACATAAACTGGAATTTATATCCCCTCTGGATTACTTGAGCACAGGAAAGTTTACATTGGTCTACCCTTCAAAATCCATCTTCAAAGATTAATAAATAACGATAGAATATTTTTTGGAGAAAACAATTCAAATGCTAAATTAGAAATAACCGATATCCAATTATACGTGCCAGTAATAACCCCAACAATCGAAGTAGAAACAAGACTTCTTAGTAGTTTGAAAAAGATATTGAAATAGCATTTTTAAGAAGAAATACGATTGGATCGATAACAATCACAGGGGAGAATTTCACATGGCAAGTGACGAATACCACAAAACCAGCAAGATATTTAATACTTGGTTTCAAAAATCTTCCAGATTCACAAACGAACAACAACAACCTTTTTAAAGTAACTGGTGACAATTTTGGAGATCCTAAAATAAAAAGGGTTCAAGTCAGATTAAACAATGAAAATTATCCAAATCAACCTTTGAAAATTAATTCTGATACAAAAGACTTTAATGAGTTGTATAGAAACTATAAGCTCATGAGCGAATTATTTGGAAATGTACCACAGTTTAATTATTTCGATTTTATTTTAAATTATCCTATATTTTGTTTTTATCTCTCTGATTATAAAGAAGATTTGTTCAAAACAGGCGTACAGTTGTCTGTATACATTGAAAAACAGCAGGAGATATGGTAGGGTATTGTCTCTTGTTAGAGGAATCTCGTCATATCATAAATGTAATGGATAGAAAGATGAATAGAATTGAATAAATTTCTAACTTTAAAAATGAAACCAGAAGTTTTAGTCGCTAAAATATTAGAATCAATCGAAAATGGGAAACCGAAAACAATTACTTATAATGGTATAAAGATACATATTTCACAATCGGTGATTAACAAACTAAAACATCATAAAGTACTGGACAATATTAATTATAATGAAATAGACAAGCAAGCTAAAGAAGGTGGGTTTCTATTTCTTCTCCCATTAATTTTCGGTGGATTAGCAGCTGCAGGTGCTGTTGTCGGTGGGGCAAGTGGTATAGCTTCAGCGGTAAATAAGAAAAAAGCAGAAGAAGCTGAAGCCAGAGAAAAACGTAGACATAATTTAGAAATGGAAAAATCAGCCATGGGTTCTGGGTTCAAGGATATCTTAGCAAGCGTTAAACAATTCAATCACGCAACCAAGAAAACAGTAAAAGAAGGTTTGTCTAAGTTAATTGATCAAATTGATACGGGTGAAACTGAGATTCAAAAAGGAGAGGGATTAATACTTAAACACATTCGCAGTGGTGATGGTTTATTTCTTTCAAAATATAAAGGAGAAGGTATTGTATTAAATCCTCATTAAAAAATGGCTGCCAAATTTAAACATTCAGATAGGTTTCCACAAAATCCAATGTTAATGTG
This sequence comes from Nipponacmea schrenckii, assembly GCA_030562195.1. Lineage (NCBI taxonomy): Eukaryota > Metazoa > Mollusca > Gastropoda > Lottiidae > Nipponacmea > Nipponacmea schrenckii. The sequence goes on from CM060199.1 coordinate 25,409,084, forward strand.
TATTGTTGGTCAATCAGAATCAGGAAAAACTCACCTCTTATTTAAGATGTTAACAACACCCAAATTATTAGATTTTAATTCCCTTTACATTTATACATCAACTCCAGATCAATTATATAATCAATTTCTGAAAGCCTTAGAATATTTACAAAAAGAAGACATACAGCAAATATTTCGATTTTATGAACAAGATGAAGATCTTCAAAATGACAAAACTCCTGAAGAATTAATAAATTATTGTATAAAAGAAAACAACCCATCATTAACACCAACTGATATTCAAGTTGTACTAACCAAGAATGTGAATGATTTAGATTTGTCTAATATCGATAAGAAAAGGAAAAACCTGATCATTTTCAATCAAACCAAACAGTTCAACAAGAATTCTTTACTAAAGGAAGACATCACAATTGTCATTGTATATACCAATTTCAATCATTTTATGGAATGGAGGGAATGTTTATTAGAAAGAATGCCAATTGTTTTATTTTGTTTGAATTAAACGATAAAGATCTATCTCAAATACTCCGATCAATAATTCATGGTATGGAGAAAGATGAATTTAAAAAACTCTGTAGAAGACAATGGAGCAATCCTGACGATCATGGATATATCTTTGTAAATACAAGAAAACCAGCTGGACAAAAAGTTATGACAAATATTTGTAATTAAAAAATGACTGATTGGAGTAAAATATTATAGAGAAATAAAGAATACATTAAAACTAAAGATAAACTAAAATCTAAAATTGAAGATAGAAGATTATCGCAAATGGGAATTGAGGAGAGTTTATCAACTTTATTTAAGCCTCTATTAAAACAACAAGAAAATGTTCCTGCTATAGAAAATGCCCCACCTCCTGCTATAGATAATGTTCCACCTTTACAACTAGAAAATACAAATGAATTTATAATAAAATCACTTCAAGATATAAAACGATATTTTTCAAATCCTGACCCAACATTACCAAAGTCTATTAAACCTGTTGTGGATGATTATGGCTTATTATTCAATGGTTATCGAATATTGTTCGATCATCGTTACCCTCAATTCAAGATAGATACAAAACCCTTTAGATATAAATTAACACAAGGATTAATTGATTTGATTAACGGAGGAGACATTGCCATTGCGGAATACAATGATTTGATAGAATATTTAAAACTTCTTCACGCTATTAAAAAACCAGGAGCTCAAACAAATAGATTGAAAGAAGTAGACCTACATATCAGAGCCATGAATGATGTTGATGAATCGGATGAATATGGTGAAAATAATCCAATCATAGAAGAAATAGATGAATTCAATAATTTGATATCTGGAGAAGGTATAACTTTTTTATCAGATGATCCCCAATAATTACTTAACAGACTTAATGTAATTATTGAAGCAATGAAACATGGACATCAATCTGATTCAAATGAAATCCACGCTATTTTAAAAAGATTATTAGAAAAGGGAATTATAAATAAAGACGATTATATACACGTTATAAAAAATGGATGAAGAATTTTTCATTATAACATCTAAGTCATCGAAATTAAGATTAACCCTAGATTATGAATGTGAACTAGATCCAAATAAAAACTATAAGTTAGGACTAAAATATTTTTCAGTTTACAATTCAATAAGAAATGTTAGTGAACAGAATAACCAATTGAAAATTTCTAAAGACAATGGGAGATCATTTAAATTATTAACATTATTACTAGGAAGTTATGAATATGTTTCCATTAACAAATATATATCTCAATTTGTTAGAAGTCATAAGGACAAACCAAATATTGAATTCGAAGGTAATTTAAATCTGAACAAAATAAAACTAAATCTAAAAGACAAACATCAAGTAGATTTCAATGTAGAAAACTCAATAAATGAATTATTAGGTTTTGAAAAGAAATTGTATACCAAATCTACACTTGCTCCTTATAAAGCAAATATTGAAAACGACATCGATATTATCAATATTCATTGTAATTTGGTTGATGGTGGATTTTTCAATAAAAGCAAACAACAAATCATTTTCAGTATTCCAACGTTTACAGTCCAAATCGGTTCTAGAATAATAGAAAAACCGTTTGAAACAACATATCTTCCAATAAATACCACAGGTATTAAAGATATCAATTTAGATATAAAAGATGGATATGGAAGATATTTAGATTTTGGTAAGGAAGAAATATGTATTCAATTACACGTTTCCTCATCTTCATCTAAAATTATGTAATCGTAATCGTCGAATTCGTAATTTTCAACCATATTAACTTCATCTTTATTATTATAAGGATACATAATTCCATTTCTGTTTGGTGATTTTCTTTTAATCAAATTCAAATTATGTTTTGAATACTTTCTTTTGTTTATCTTTCGGAATTACCACACCGTCTGTAAAACTTTTTTTCCAAGGTTTATCGAATTCATTTTCAATATCTTTTCCATTGGCTAATTTTAAATAATCTTCCACACTCAACTTTGATTTTGTATATCCTTTAAAAGTTTTCTTTTCCACTAATTCTCCATTAGAAGTTAGGATGATATTGTATTTTACTTTTGGAGCCAAATATAAACCAAATATTATACCACCATCTCCACAATCATTCTTTCCTTTTCCATATTCCGTTTCAGAAGTTAATCCAGCTTTTTCTAAAATATCCCAATTCCTATCTGATATGTATTAACTATCAGTATCAGTATAATATATTTTTGGTTTTCTAAAACCATCAATAACATGAATAAAACTATTCATTATTCGTTTGCTATGTGATAAGATGAATGAACCCAAATGACTCGGAGTTAATCTTGTTCATCGAATGAATACACATAATTACGCAGATAACGAAATAGATAGGCAATTAAATTACTAATAATACATCCATGAGCCTTTGTAATTAACGTAAATTTCGCAGTCCAAACAAATATTTGGCGCACTTGGGAAAATATTAAAACCGGAAGCGGAATTTAATAATCGAGTATGTATACTTCGATACCGCAATAAAATCAAGTATTCACTCTATAAATGTTGACTTCGAATCCAACCGAAACTACAGCAGTAACATGGCTCCCCAAATTAGATGCTTCTTAATTTCTTAACGAAAAAATGAAATTGTGTATTCATACGTTACAAAGTATAAAAAAGGTTTTATAAACACTAAAACAGATAATAAACAAATAATCTAAACAAGCTAATAAACTTATACTTAAGTTATATCTTAACTTAGGAATACAACTAAACGAATGGCTCCCTTGGTGGGGATTTCCCTGGTCTAAAAATCTTAACACTAATTTCCTGATTCAACAACTAAAACTAACTTATGCACAGGGCGATCTAAATACGTAATTTTATCTAAGGCTTGTCCTTTAGAATTTAAATTCTTATTGCCAACAACCAATTTATCCCGACGTACAAGATTATCAGTGCCAACAAACGTTTCTACAACACGACACAAATTCCACTGATTGCGAGATACATTTCATCACTTAGCAAAACAATGTCACCAATCTGCAAATTTCTCACAGGTTTATTCCATTTCTGTCGGAATTGTAAGGTTTGTAAATATTCATATTTCCATCGCGACCAAAATACGTTTAACAAATACTGCACGCGACGCCAACGTTTTCTGGAATATAAATCTTGTTTCACGAAATCACCAGGTGGTGGTAGTACTATGTTCGACTTTATCGTTAAAAGATGATTTGGAGTAATAGCATTTAACGCATTAGGATCGTTTAAATTATCCACGGATAGAGGTCTACTATTCACGATGGCAGTAGCCATCATCAAGTTTCATCATCAAGTTGAGTTCTACACTGACTGAAATAAGCACGTTGCGCGCCGAGCGAATTTGTCTTTCCCAAATACCACCAATGTGGCTAGCATGTGGTACATTAAATTTAAATTCAAAATAAACACGATAATGTTAGGGATAGAGTACGAAAACTGTCTATTAAGCCAGAGAATGGACAGACTGTTCATTCTTTGGCTTAATAGTGAGTTTTCGTGTTCTATCTTACTTAAATAATAGCCCTACAAAGTTAAATTAATTGTAATCAACGTAACTCATTGATTGATTAATAGTTATGTGGGTTCAGATTGTGATTTAGACTGTGGCAAACATACTCTGCAAGCGTCTTCTACACACAATATCTTCATCAAGTGAAAACGATATATTTATAACTCAATCGACCTTTAGAAATACATCCGAAGTCAAGCCAATGGATAATATTGAGTATGAGCAACCCGATTTTCAAATACGGACAGACCTTTTTTCTGATATTTCATGTGATGAAAACAAGGAAGTACAACAAGAGCAAAAAGAAGATGAAAATAAGGTAAATTGAACTCTAATGCCACAACAACTAGGTTTAGCAAACCTTCGGAAAAAATTGACATTGATGCAATTGCTAACAAAGGCCTATCAGAGAAGACAGAATCAAAAACACGCTGGGCTGTAAGATTATTTCAGTCATGGTACAAATAACGCTTCTCATCTCAAAAAGACATTAATCTATTGGAAATAAGCAAGCCTGATTTAAACCACTACCTAACATATTTGTGGCAGAAGTACGAAAAAGGTGGCGAATATAACCCAAATACCCTGTATGAATTAGTAATAGCAATTCAACATCATCTTTTTTTTTTAATACAATACTTTATTCAGTTATCTATACAATTTTACAAATTTAAGAGTGGGAGTCTGAAAACAAGCTAAGCTTATTTTAATTCATTTCCCAGTACATAATCCATTTACAATATATATAATCACAATTTAAATGTACATAAAATACAATTCATGTATAAAAAAATATGTGAAAAGGAAATCAGCTGTGCCTAAGGTTCTCTTTTAATATATATTTCCGTGTTGCTCTACATTTCATACCATTAGCACTATCATATCAATGAAATATAATTATGTTATTATTGTATATAGTAGATAGGTATGTATATAGATTTAGATAGGTGGATAGATGAATAGATAAATAGATGAATAGATAGATAGATAGATAGATAATAGATAGATAGCCCGAGATCATCATTTTATCAGCTTGAATCGTTTTGTCAGAGACATATAGGCGTGTACCGTCTCTGTGACAAGCTTGTTCGTTTCATCACTCAGATCTGTGCTACCATATAGCAAGAGTTTTATGTCTATTATGAAAGTTGGTAATGTGTTGATAGTTGTGGCTCTCTCTTGATAGTAACGAGGGCACACCAGCAGATAATGGTAAGATGAACACATAAACAAATTGGGTTGTCGGAGATATGCATGGAAAACTTGTGGAAATTAAGTTCGCTTTTTAAGTGGCGTAGTCTACAGTGGATGATTTGCAAGTGTCTCTGGCCAAGGTAAGATTGAAAAGGAACAATAGGGTCAGAAAATTTGAGTTTATTCTTAAAGGTGCCAATGTTTACTGAATTTTTTATACTGTCAGGGAGTGCATTCCATTCTTCGGTTGTCGATGGTAGAAAAGATTTCTTGTAAGCCTCAGTCTGGCATGGAATTGATCGAAGTTTGTCTGGTTCACGAACAGGATATGGATTTACACTTCCAATAGATGGGGGTACTAAGGATAGATAGGTAGATAGGATGGGACTAATTTGTGGAACATTTTGTAAAAAAGTAGAACCTGCATTCAGAGACCACTCAAGGGAATATTCAAAAACGGTCGCTGAGTGAAGGTGGCCTCTTAAGAGAGGAACTGCAAAACCATTTCGTTTTGACGTTTTGGAAATCATAGGATCTTACTTTTACTCATACATGTATAGTTTCTACTGCTTTTGCATGCTATCTCCTATCTACCGACGGGATACTCTATTTTGTCGTATTTTATTTTCTTTTAGATACCAAAGTTCTCACAGTTATTATCGTTTTCAAAGTCAAAATTCTCTACCTTTAATCAATAAGATATCCTTCTTTACTTGCATTTTAATTGCCTGTTAACACGCTTTATTCCATTTTCACCTGATTAATATGTTTTTATAACAACATCCGGTATACCCTACTTTCGCTTTCCGGTCAAATTTACGGTAGTCTAAATTTTACCAAAAACGAAATATTGAAGCCTTTACAGTACTTTATAATAATTGTTAATACGATGATATCTATCAATATTAATCAGCAACAAGCTATAAAATTAATCTGTAGAAGATTATCTAATTACCGATTAGCGATAATCTCATTGAATATCACCGACGCGTGAACTTGATTTTTGTTACGGGAGATAATCAAAAGTCTCATGGTCGCTTAATTGAGTTATTTTAATCAATTGGGAATATAAATACATGGCCGCTGGTCGCGTAATGCAGGTGGCCGCTTATTAGTCGATAATTACATTGAAAACTCGTAGGGGAGAATTTATTGTGGTCGTTTATTGAAGATGGGCTCTTAATATGAGCAGGATATACGTCATGTACTAGCTGATGACGAAGTCTTCGTGTCTTTAGTGATGTGAAACCGGTTTCGGAGTAAAGAACTTCATGTGACGTTCCCCTGACCAAGCCTGATATTGTTCTCAATGCGTCGAGATGAAGGTTTTCGAGAAGATCGGTTTCCTGGACTGAGCAATTGTTCCATACAACGTACCCATAGTCAAAATTAGGCAAGATACATGATTTGTAAATAGTTTCTAATGATTTTCGAGAAAGCCTATACTTCAAACTTCTAAAGCTGTCGATGTATTTGGAGAGTTTCAGAATCAATGAATGAATGTGCGAAGACCATTTGCACGTGGGATGAAAAATTAATCCTAAATGTTTATGAAAGTCTGCGTCCAATAAATACGTGTGTCGAATTTAATAACCCAATAACCGTTAGATCTTAAAATATTAGTAGTAATATCCCTGTCTTGATGTTCAGACAGTACTAGTATATGAAAATGACGAATTATCAACGACGTAATATAGTGTTTCCTTGGTAGAATAACTGGATGATTTCTGAAAGTCCTAAGTCATTACTCCTCAAGCGTCCACCAACACATAATAAACTTCAGAATTAAGAAACGGATCTAAACGAAATAAAGAAGAAGATTTCTTCAGGAATCTTTTGGGCGGAACAACAGAATTATTATTCTTAGTTAGATAATCAATTTCAGATCTGAACACTTCATACGGAACACATTTAATAATTTCAGCTTCAGCTGTATATAATTCAGAAACAGATTTAATAACATTATCTTTAGCAATATTCGGATTAGTTCTTGCTAATACCTTATTTCTTAATATATTCTTAAATCTAATACAATTAGCTATAGCACGTTTTAATTTGTACCAACTAGAAAATCTATACTAACTCAAATATAAGCATAAATTGCTGAACAGCAAATGTTTAAGTTCAGGATCATTAACAGACAGTTCATATTTTCGGATTGTATCGGATTATTTGACCAAATAAAATCCGTACCGGAAAACCAATTTGATTGAAATAAGTTCATCAACGAGTGCACCTCGTGATGCGATATCAGCTGGATTTTGCTTAGATTTTACATAATTCCATTGCTCTGGATCAGAAAAATCACGAATAGTTTGAATTCTATTAGCTATAAAAATTTGAACATCATTTCTTACATAACCCATAACTACAGTACTATGAGTCCAAAATACATGCTTAACATTTTCATTATGAAGTTCCTTTTCTAGGAATTAACTGATTCTAACATATACAACAGCTGCCGAGAGCTCTAATCTTACCGTTTTTCACATGCTTTGACATTCAAACAGTATTGATAAATATTTCTTAAACAAAAATCAAAAACTTTTACAGGATAACAACAGTATAACATGTCGTATTTTATCGAAATATATTAATTCTTACTCCAAATACAAGAAAGTGCCACGGATGTCAACAAAGATGACGTCATTCTCCGCAGTTGTTCAAACTGCTTTTGTTTGATTGGTCATAAATATTGTATTAAATAATGTGGGAAATTCAAACACAGAATTAAAAAAAATACTAGAAATGTGAACAGTTCCGAGAGTGGCAAACAGTCTCTATGGGTTCAAAAAATATACGCGAAGTTTTATTATGTAATATTGTTACATCACAGTTTAAAGTTAATTGCATATTAATGAGATAGTTTTTAAGGTTCCATCATAAAAATATTTAAGGTCAGAATTGTCAATGATATTTATTTATGTGAATAAAATAAGAGGTTGAAATGTATCTACTATATCAAACATGGATAGATGTTGTTAGGTTAAAATAAAAACTACATAATCAGATATCAACTTGTTCATTGTTGTATTACCCATTTAATATTTAGCAATTGCAATTTCTGTTTACAAAATATTTTTAGGTTGTCGAAATACGTTCATAGATGTAAGCAATTTTAGTTTAAGTATAGTTGTTGTTAACTATTCTTGTTAATGATTTTTTTTAATGGTCCGATTGTACGCGGCTCTTGCTCAAAGTTGACTTTTCATTATTTGTTTTTTTGAATACTCATTTGGAGGCACGATTCAAATATTTTCTTTCCCATCCTCCTCTCCCGATTTTGTTTCCGTTAGTATGTATTCGAATGGTTTGAGCAAGGATATTGTTAAAAAAATAATCTGAATCCAATTATTGATTTGTAGTAATTGTATATAGTTAAGTTAAATCCTGTTTTTTTTTAATTACTAGTACTTATTTTTTTGAATTGCAAATCGTACTGTATTTTTTTTACATATATTAACATAGATTATCTATTAGAATACGCTTAATTTGATTATAAATAACAAGAAAATGTTAGTTTAAGCGTATATTAATCATCATTTTTACCGTATGGTTATTTGTATAGCCTCGTGGTAGCTATAATAAACAGGTATACGAGATATTTTGACATTGTGTGTCGGTATGTTTCTACTGATATAAACATGATCTATAAGTGTACCACCTTCGGTAGTGTAATGCTGGACAAGTTGTTGGAAGCCAAATGTTTTAAAACAATTCTCTATAGACAAATGTCCTTCCAATATGTTTTGATTGAACTATTCCATGATAATATAATCTGAACCAGATTCTTCTATTTCAACCAGTAGTTTTGGTAACATTGGTAGAAACAAATCTAATCTATAAACAGAAGGCCTGTAGATCACGATAACGTTAAGATTTTTTTCTGGGATATCAAAGGCAATATGCTCTATATTTATTTCAAAATAGTATAATTCAGGTTTTCTTTAAGATATAGACCTACTCCGCCATGATCCTTTTGTTTTAAAAATTCAAAATCTTTATTGATAGAATAGCTATTCTTCGAGGATTATGATGAAAACGAAAACCATTTAACTTTAGTTTTGCCGGTGTTATAGAATTATTTAGCCATGATTCTGTTAAACAAATAATATTTCCTCCTAAAATTTTGTGAATTTTCAAAAAACTAAAACGGGTACCAAAAAAATTGTTGTCGATCATAATAGGCAAATGTGTGGATAGCTTAGGTCAAGAACATTCTACTTGAAAAAATTCAGGGCCATTGAAGGTCAAGGTCATTGTATTTGGCCTTTTGAATTTCAAAAAAATTCAATCGGCCATTAAAAAAATTTAAATTTGAAAATCAAAATTCTGTTCCCAACAAGTTTTAGATAAAGTAACAAGGTTTCGAAAAACACCAAAATCGGACAAATCGGATAAAAATTAGCGGACTTATTAAAATTTTGCTGAATGTTACCGTTCTTTGATGACACATAAAGTATCACTTCCGGTTTGGATTTTTTATTCTAAAAGGGTTCTAATTATGCCTGATAGTATATATGTATAGCTTTTGTACTGATTTCTTACATACACCGGAAGCTGGGTGACCCAACGCGGTTCTAAAAAACCGGAAGTTCTCACACAAGAACCGGAAGTGGTAGAATTTTTTTATGATGCGGTTTTATTTCTATCGGCGACTTCTCTATATTCTGTAATTTTCAAAGCGATCGGATAATTAGCAACAAAGTTATGCAATTATTCAATTATTATTATGCCATTACTAACTACTGATGCGTAAACATTTTAGTTTTATATATTCATTTTCTATTCCAGTACGTATCTTATCGTATTTTTCAAACCAAATGTCTATACCATTTTCGAGTTGGGCTAGGGAGCTTCCCGAAAAAAAAAACTAGAACTGTGAACAGTACTGAGAGTGGCAAACAACCCCTATGGGGCCACTTGATACAAGGTCACATGATATAGCCTTTTTTAAACACTCAAAACAAACTTTTTAACAACCATTAAAGGCATATGTATGAACAGCTTAAGTACAGTATTTGACTTGAAAATTATTAAGGTAATAGAAGGTCAAGGTCCCTTGATATAGCCTTTTGAATTTTTTAAAAAACTAAAACGGGTTCAAAAAAATTGTTGTTGACCATTATAGGCCTATGTGTGGATAGCAAAGGTCAAGAACATTCTACTTGTAAAAATTCAGGGTCATTGAAGGTCAAGGTCATTTGATATAATTGTTGTCGATCATAATAGGCATATGTGTGGATAGCTTAGGTCAAGAACACCCTACTTGAAAAATTCAGGGTCATTGAAGGTCAAGGTCATTTGATTTGGCCTTTTGAATTTTCCCAACAGGTTTTAGATAAAGTAACAAGGTTTCGAAAAACACCAAAATCGGACAAATCGGATAAAAATTAGCAGACTTATTAAAATTTAGCTGAATGTTACTGTTCTGTGATGACACATAGAGTATCACTTCCGGTTTGGATTTTTTATTCTAAAAGGGTTCTAATTATGCCTGATAGTATATATGTATAGCTTTTGAACTAATTTCTTACATACACTGAAAGCTGGGTGACCCAACGCAGTTCTAAAAAACCGGAAGTTTTCACGCAAGAACCGGAAGTGGTAGAATTTTTTTTATGATGCGGTTTTATTTCTATAGGCGACTTCTCTATATTCTGTATTTTTCAAAGCGATCCGATAATTAGCAAAAAAGTTATGCAATTATTCAATTATTATTATGCAATTACTTACTACTGATGCGTAAAAATTTAAGTTTTATATATTCATTTTCTATTCCAGTACGTATCTTATCGTATTTTTCAAACCAAATTTCTATACCATTTTCGAGTTGGGCTAGGGAGCAAAATGAAAAAAAAAAAAAAAAATATGTCATGAAGATTTAAGTCTATTAAAAATTAATAGAGGCTACAGTTTTTATCCGATCTTAATGAAACTTGGTATACATGTATATTATTATATTGATGATATCTCGGTCAAGTTCGAAAATGGAAATTATCGCATGAAGCGTTTTTGAGTCATTGCCCTTGACTTAGTAAAAACGCGTCAAATTTGTGTTGTATCCGACGGAGACTAAAGTTTTTATCCGATCTTAATGAAACTTGGTATACATGTTTATATTGATGATATCTCGGTCGAAACTTGGTATACATGTTTATATTGATGATATCTCGGTCAAGTTCGAAAATGGAAATATCGAATGAACGGATTTTGAGTTATTGCCCTTGACTTAGACCAAACGCGTCAATTTTTGGTTGTATCCACGATAGAGGCTACAGTTTTTATCAGATCTTAATGAAACTTGGTATACATGTATATATTGATCAGATCTCAGTCAAGTTCAAAAATGGAAATATCGAATGCACGGATTTTGAGTTATTGCCCTTGACTTATTAAAAACGCGTAAAATTTGGGTTGTATCCACGATAGAGGCTAAAGTTTTTTATCCTATCTTAATGAAACTTGGTATGCATGTATGGAAATTATCGTATGAACGGATTTTTATACACCCACATGAATATGTGGACGTATATTGTCGTCGCCCCTGTCCTTCGGTCCGTCGGTCCATCAATATTTGTTGTAGACGCTCCATGAGCATTGGAATTGATAAGGCGGCTGTCAAGTTCGATTTGGACGATTTTGCGATAAACAGTTTTGGAGTTATTGCCCCTGCATCTATATTTGTTGTAAACAAAAAAGAAGCTACAATTTTCAATGGATTTAAATGAAAGTTGGTGTGAGCATTAGAATTGATAAGACGACGGTCAAGTTCGAATATGAAGATTTTTCGTTTGAAATAGTTTTTTTAGTTATTGCCCTTGACTTAGTAAGATTGCGTCAAAATTTTATTGTGGGTTCAATAGAAGCTACAATTTTCAATGGATTTTGATGAAACTTGGTGTGAGCATTGGAATTGATAAGACAACAGTCGAATACGAATTTGGCAATTTTTTTGATGAACAGTTTTTGAGTTATTGCCCTTGACGTATTAAAATCTTGTCAAAATTTTAGTTTCGATGCAATTAATCCTCCAATTTTCAGACTATTTTCATGAAACTTGGTGTGAGCATTGGAATTGATTAGACCTCAGTCAAGTTTGAATTTGAAAGTTTTTCAATGAACTGTTTTGAGTTATTATTGCCCTTGAATTCGTGAAATTGCGTCAAGATTCTATTGTGGTTTCAATAAGAAGCTTTAATTTTCAAACGATTTAGTTGGACCTTGGTGTAAGCATCAGAATAGATAAGACATTAGTTTTAATTTCCGACTTTTTTGATTTTTGATTTATTGCCCTTGACTTAGAAATAATAATAAAATATTTGTGGGTGCAAAATAAGCTACATTTCTTTAATAGATTTGATGAAACTTGGTATGGGAATTGAAATAGATAAGATGGTGGTCAAGTTTTAATTTGACAATTTTCCATGAACAGTTTTTGAGTTTTTGCCCTTGACTTCAATATCCATTTAGTGAATGTTTTTGAGTCATTGCTCAATATATTTTTCAAATTCAATGCTGCCAGTGGGCGTATGTTACCTTGCCTGGCAAGCTATCTTTTACTCTATAAACGTTCTGTATTACACATTTTGCTAAAGTTGTCACTCGCGGAAAAGATAATGAGCTTGATTTTAGGATCGCGGAAATGATTATGATCACAGAAACAAATCCTGAAATGACACTAAATTTAACATTCAAATAGATTTATTAACATGTAACAATGAAACAAATTAATAACTTAATAAACTTTTGTACCAATGAACACAAAATTCAATTTTAATTCAAATTAAACAATGCATTATAAAATAATCATATTGCTATAGTTAATTATTAGCTTTACCCGATGATTGTGCTAAAGTTCGGCTATCAATATCACATTCCACTTGCTGATAAAGCTAATGATCGGACGACTATCCTTTGAATTTCGGCTCCAGATTGTTAGTCTATTTAAACTAGTTGTATTTCTTGGAAATTCGATCAAATGTCAATAGGTCTATTTGGTGATGTCTACCAGTGACAAGAGTTGGAGGATCAATCATCGCAATCAACTGGTTCTTTTTGTACCACAAAACATCTTCAATTCGGGGCTGGAAATATCTGTTATGGCCTATCTTGTGCATTACCGACACCTCCAGTTCCTCATCATCAACATCCTGGATAACACCCGGATACCAATCCTTATATTCCACAACACACCATCTATTGATAAGACTTTCATCAGTATCAAATATATCATCGACATCCACATTTTTAACTCCTTGTATGGTCGATATTGACGGTTCAGTTTCAGGGGAGTCTGGCTTAAAGAACACAGTGGAAGACAGCTTGTAACACGAGCAAAATTCTGGGTACCAACAGTAGCAGCTCACATCTCTGAAAGTGATTTTGTGTTTTATAGTGGTCAAAATTTGATGAATCTTCATCGATCCTTTATAGTTTTTGTTCGATCATCTTCTTCTCTGCGTATATCTTCAGAAGTAATCGAAAGCAACTGGATGGAAGTCAATGGTTGGACCTTGGAAATAAAAGAACCTGAGTTTGTGATATCGTCTCCTTGTGCAGCGACACGATCTGCCGTTCGTTTTAGCACAGCGCCTATCCCACCCGGGGCCCCTTTTCAGTGGGAACTTTCAAGGAAATTCCATACGGCTCTTAAAAACCCGTAAGCATAGATTTTGTCAGATAGCCGTGGGTCCGTCGCTCAAAAAATGTACCGTTTCAATATTTAGATGTTTGTCTCGCACTGTCTCCAGCACTGATCGTAGGTGTGCCCAAATTGCCGCAGGATCTTTTCAAGCATTATCAGCCAATGTGCAATAACTCTCATGATGATCTGCGAAGTAAACCACAACAGTGTAGATGACCACTTGTCTGTTGGAAGCTCCAAAATGTGCGCTTTGAACCTCTTTGTTCTGTTTACATACAAAATTTTCGGAAAAATCAATGTGAACAATGCAGGAGTTATCATCAAGCTGTTGCTGTAGTTCTCGGATACATCTATATTGATGAGAAATATTATATAAGTGACTTATTATGGAAATGTGGACGTATATTGCCGTCGCCCCTGTCCGTCCGTCCGTCGGTCCGTCAACATTTGTTGTATCCACGATAGAGGCTACAGTTTTTATCCGATCTTAATGAAACTTGGTATACATGTATATATTGATGATATCTTGGTCAAGTCCGAAAATGAAAATTATCGCATGCACGGTTTTTGAGTTATTGCACTTGACTTAGTAAAACGCGTCAAATTTGGGTTGTAAAGATTTTGATGGAACTTGGTGTAAGCATCAGAATAGATAAGACATTAGTCATGTTTGAATTTTCGACTTTTTTAACGAATGGTTTTTGATTTATTGTCCTTGACTTAGTAATATTGCGTCAAAAATATTTGTGGGTGCAAAATAAGCTACAATTTTTTAATAGATTTGATGAAACTTGGTATGAGTATTGAAAAAGATAAGATGGTGGTCAAGTTTTAATTTGACGATTTTCCATGAACAGTTTTTCAGTTTTTGAAATTGAAATTTTTTAACTGAGATTTATCAACCTCATTAACTAATTATTGCTGAATATAGGTTTTAATTTCTGTAAGTTCTTTGTCATCACTGAGTTTCGTTTCTTCGTTTACACCTGCTATAATGTTACCTATCAGTTGTTTGATATCTGATTTTTGCCTTGTAATTTTTTATCAACTATATTAGCTAATTGTTTTTGTTAACTTTATAGTTTTTTATGATGCGAGTCTAAAAGTTTTTGATGGTTTTCTAATTATTTTTTAATATCTTTATCTAATACAGTTATTTTTTTATGTAAACTTTTATTTGTTTGAGTTAAATAAGCTTTATTTATTGCATCTTTTTTCTGTTGTGGAAATCTAAATTAGTTTTTTTGAAATTATATCTATATCTCTTTGAAGTGTGTCTCCTGTTTGGTTTCAATTTATTAATCGATAATGTAGGAGCTTTAGTCTTTAAGTTTCCTAAACCAAATTTATTAGGCATTTTTAAACAAGATTTAATACTATTTCTTCAAGTGGTTTACCTAGACTTAATTGATATAAAACCCACAAAGAAAGTTGACCACAAAATATATCCCCTGGTTTTTGAATTTGAAAAGTAGAACCCTTTTTTTGGATGATGATTTCAATCAATTATTTCTTTAGTTGGATCTAATCCATATGAATAAAGATACATTGAATCCCCTTTGAATAAAGCAGAATGATGAACGCCTTTTTGATCTGAAGTATGAATATAAGTTCTAGCATAGAACTTTGTCTGAAATTTTACAGATGATATTTCATCACGCATACAATAGTAGAAAGGTTTTTCTGTTCAATTCTTTTGCCCATCGGATTAATTGAAAATTTGTGGTAGTATCTGTTCCGTATTTTTATAAGAATTCTTCGAAAGTAATCATTTTTTTAAAAATTAGTTTTTGGAAGTTCGTTTTGATAAAATCTACCCAAGATTTCTTCACCGTGTAAATCTACTAAAGTGTAAGTTGGTGGTGAAGTTTTATTTACTTTTTCAATAATAAAGATTTCATTCGTCCAATATCCAACATAACCTTTTTCAAATTTACTTTTATATTTATAAATACGAACTCGATCTCCAACTTTAAATTTGAGTTTGATATTTAAATTATCTTTTTCAAAATTGTTTTGTGTGTTAATTGATTTTATAATATCTGGATTTTTTGAAACTTCTGTAGGAGTAACATTTATAGATGAATGAATTTTATTATTATATTCATCGACAATAAAAGGTAATATTTTATCCATTTCTGTGAACTTTTTGAATAATTTGTTTTTTTAGAGGTCTGTTAAATCTCTCAATTACTACAGCTTTGCCTTTGTTATATGTACTGTAAATTACAAACCCTAGAGATTTCATATTTTTATTATAAAATTCTGTTCCTTGATTTACCCATAACTTTTTGGGTTTTCTGTTTCATTATTGTTTCAAATGCTTTTTTAACAGTTAGACCGGTTTTGTTTTTTTAGAGGAATAACCCAAGCGTGTCTCGTATATAAATCTGAAACTGTTAATTAATACTTATAGCCTCTTTCTGGGGACATATTAATTAAATAGCCGACCTTATCATTTTCGGCGAATAGTTTCACTTTTAATTTTTTTTTATAGTTTTTCTGAATTCTTTATACATTTAATCTGCTATTCCCATACCTTATTTCATTTTTGATTTTAAAAGCCTTATGATTAATGCCCTTCAACTTTTTCTCTGAAAGTGGGATTTGGAATGGATTCTAATTCTTTAATCATTTGTTTGTCTGCTTCATGTCGAAATTGTAAGTCTTCATTTCTGTATAGTTTCCCGGACCAGTGTAATTATGACTTGGAAGATGTTTCTCACCTTTATATTTTGCCCATGAAAAACCGAGAAGTTTAGTAAGAGGTCTTTGAATGTCTCCTGATCCGAAATAGATTTTAATATGCCGTATCAAATTCAAATGGGCATTAAACAAAGCAGCTGATTCTCATGTTATCTCGGACATCACATACAAGGAGGACAGACACTATATCGTCATCTTGCGAATCTATTCAACTCGATCATCACATATAACCTTCATATGAATGGAGATACAGCGTAATTATTCAAATATACAAAGGTGGTGATAAGGATAAAATGAACTGTTTCTCGACACTTGATAAAGAATAATATTTCGAAAACCGGTTCGTGTCATTTATGTAAGTTTTTGTTTTGCTTTTCAACATTATTGTTAGTGTTATTTAATTAATATATATTTTTGCATTTTTCACTCATATTTTCATCTTATTTTATTTCCAACACCCAATTCGTCTTCTTTTGCATACCTGATTCCTACATTTTACGCTAACATATTAAAATTTCTCAAATATTTAAATACAACTGAACATTCCCCGTCTAACCTAGACTTATTTTCATTATGCTCCGCAACTTTGACAACCACTGGCAAGAAGCCAGACATCGCAACACTTATCGCCATCCAAACCAACATCGCGAACCCTATAACGGCCCAGTATTCCATCGACCTCTACCATCTACCAATCGCTGACCACCAACCAATCAAGCCATTTATATCCCACCCCACCAACGACGTACCCACAACACTGCCTATTCATCCAGAGATAACCATCGACCTGTCCACAACACAGCCTACCCATCCAAAAATAACCACAGGCCTCACCAATATCAGAAACGCACGCCAACCCACAGACGCCAACCAGTTCCCACTCATAAGAAGGAAGAACCCTTTGTTAAGATATTCTTCCAGGTTTTGCAGTGTCTTCACCATTTGGCAATCCTTACCCTCCAACAGCAAGGTCAACCAGCGTTCACCTTCAAGCGCAGAGTCTCTGAGTTGGATTGTTTTATTCGTCCAGCTATGAAAACGTCAGCCATTGACGCCAATATTAGATCCCTCAACCGGACATGGCTCTCTAAGGTAACGCAGACACTGATCGACCATTACCAAGCAACCCTGCAGGAGAAACTCACCTTCATCTGAACCAAGTCTTTATCACAACCAGCCATCGACCGCATTATTTCCCATGCCCTCTCATGGGCCCGTCGATCCTATGGGAAACGTCTAACTCAAGCTGTGATTGCCAAATTCTACCAAACGATCAACGAAAACAAAACCAGAGTAACCATATTCTTACCAACTGAAATGGAGATTGATCCACAAACACCTGGACCAACAAGAGTCACCACCATGTCGAACCAGACACCTAAACGAGCCCGCAGTTCACCATCCCCTAGTCCAGCAGATTTGGGTAAACGTTCTCGTAGAGAAGGTACCCCCCTTCTCTTTTCCCTTTCAGATTCCTCGCCTACACCATCTGAATCTTCACCACGTGACCCAGGTTCGGTCGACCTTTCTTCTTGTTACAGAATTATGTTTTAAATTGTGCAAATGTTTCAGAAACTAAACATGTATCTAAATATTCTGAAACTCGGAAACAGCCAATATGGTTTATCTCTGAGTGTCAGCATAGTAAACATTTAAAGTATGAAGCCTTAAATAACTTGCGCATCTGCTATAATGACAATCTATTGGAAGCATTTCATAAATGTAGAAACAGTTTCAAAACTTTGTGCCATTGCAAAAAACATGTATCAGCAAAAGCTTTACTCGAAATTACTTGACAATCTCGAAAATCCAAATACTTTCTGGTCAACTCTTCGACAAAATCGTTGTCGAAATGTCAATTTTAGTAGCAGTATTACACCTCAAAAATGGGCAACATATTTTGAAGGTTTATTCAATTCTCATACTCCTTCATTATCATATAATGAACCAATAGATACTCAGACTACATCTAATACAGAGATTGATATGCTAAACTGTCAGATCACTAGTGAAGAAGTAACTCACTGTCTATCTAAGGCCAAAGCAGGCAAAGCTCCGGGTCCTGATGGGATTATGTTGGACTTCTGGCAGAAAGCGGACATATTAGTGCCTTATCTTACCCAGTTATTTAATAGTATATTCGACTCGGGTGTTTTTCCACAACCATGGTCTAAAGCTCTGATAAGCCCAATTCATAAGAAAGGTCAAGTAAATGATTTGAATAATTACAGGGCAATCTCTTTGCTAGATAGTCTGAGTAAAATCTGTACTGCAGTATTAAATAATCGCCTCAAATTATGGTGTGAGTCGACTGGTAATTATAATGAAGCCCAAGCTGGCTATCGCACTGGATACTCTACGGTAGACCACATATTCACTGTCAGGTTTAGTGGAGAAATATCTTTCAAAGACTAAGGGCAGATTCTACACCCTATTTGTAGACTTTTCTAAAGCATTTGATTCCCTTGACAGGCAAAAGCTAATGAAAATAATGCTCTCAAAAGATATAAGTGGCAAAATGCTGAAAACATTGCAATCAATGTATTCATTTGTCACCTCCAGTGTTAAACTTAGCCATCGCATCACACCATACTTCTCATGTAGTTGTGGGGTTAGGCAAGGCTGTATATTAAGCCCGCTTTTGTTCTGCCTATATATTAATGAACTAATATACATGATGAAAAATGCAAATGTAAATGGTATCTTCATATGCCAGGAAGTGGAGGTCATTTTGCTTTTACTGTATGCAGACGATCTTAGTTTAGTTGCAGACACTGTTGGCGATTTGCAGAAAAAGATTACAGTTCTAGAAAAATTTTGCCATGAATATAACCTTAAAGTCAACAAAGATAAGACTAAAGTGGTTGTTTTCCGAAATGGAGGCATTATAAAACAAAGAGAACAGTTCTATTTCGAAAATGTTAGGCTGCAAAGTGTGACATATTATAATTACCTTGGTCTTAGTTTCTCATCAAGACTTAATTGGTCGAAATGCATATCAGAGTTGTCACTTAAAGCAGAAAAAGCTCTACTTCCAATTAAGTCATTGGTATATAAGATAGGTCACCCTAGTACTGCAACCCTGTTCAAAATTTTTGATGCCATCATAAAACCTGTCTTAATGTATGGTGCTCCAATTTGGGGTTATCAATACCGCCCAGAAATCGAAAAGGTCCATAATGGGTTTTGTAAATTTGTTTTAGGTATCCACAAATCAAGCAGTACTGTTGGGGCCCTAGGAGAATGCGGGCGACATAGTTTAAGCATTCTATATTTTAGCTCCTGCATTAAGTACTTTTGTCAACTTGTTAATATGCCTGTTAGTATATATCCTAAACAAGTATTTCAAATGTTGAAAAATTTGGATGAAGCAGGGCGCACCACTTGGGCTACAAAATTAAGACTTTTATTATTCTCAATTGGCCTAGGTTATGTTTGGCATATGGACAGCATAGGAAACATTAAAGCATTTATGTATTCAGTTAAGCAAAGACTAAAAGACATAGATTTCCAAGAATGGTCGGCTAAACTCAGTCTCAGTGAGAGTTTATGTGAATATGCAAATTTTACACAGTGTGTTACTCAAGAGTTATATCTCTCAAGCAAGTTAACATTTACACAGAAAAGAAATATTGTTAGAGTTCGCCTTAACCTTCTACCTTTGAATGCAAACCTTTTCAGAAGGAATTTGAGTCGAAATGATCTTTGCCCACTTTGTCTTACTGTACTGAGGATATTGAGCACTTCATGCGCCATTGTCCATATACTGAAGAGCTAAGAACAAAATTATTAAATAGCAAGTATAGATGTATTAAAAGTCTTTGTTGTGAGAACTCTGAATCATATCTTGTTGGCATTGCTCAATTTGTCCATTGCGCCTTGAAATTAAGAGAAAGAGAAATTTCATGATAACTTTGCCTCTTCTAAAAAGTATGTACATGTATGTTATTATATCTGTATGTATGCAATCAGCAATATCATCCTTGTTGCTACAATGTACTTAAATTTGTAACATTGGTCTATAAGACCGTCATTTACTGGAAATAAACACATTATATATATATATAATGGTAGAACCATATACTGACATCTATTGTCATGACAAAACTGCCGTAGAAAATAGTTAAATGTTTGGCACCGCATCTGGAAATTAAAAGGGTTAATTCGAGGGATTACAGAACATACAAATATATTAATATCGTTATAGTTAGTTAGTAGTTCCTTCAATAAATTCTTATAGTCATTTACACATTGTTGAAAAGTTGCTAATTTCTTGCTTATGTCATTTCCTCCTTATGTCATTTCCTCCGACAGAGAGCACAATGTTTTTGATAGACGTAGCTTCACCAAGTAATTGTAATACTCTCGGTTTAATTTCGCTAATTGTCGATCCACTGTTGGTATCGATGACACATATTGTCCTAAGTTGTCTGATAGTCGTAACGAAGAAAGGGACCTCACGAGAGAACTTCCAATGACTAAGGTTTCGGCACACGCGATGGATCTTTGAATGGGCCGAGTTGTAAAATCATGAGTTTTCTTAATGGCTTTAGTTGACTTCTTAAGGTTTTGCTTCTTTATAAGTTCATTAACTTTATCAAAATTTATAGGCTGAGTAGGTTTAACAGTGGGAACTGGCACTGGTATCGGACCTGAGACTGCAGATAGTTTCTTGGTTAAGTCATTGATTTGATCCGAGAGTCGCAAAATTTCAATTGACATCTTCTCTATGGCGGCATCGCACTTTGATTTTTCAGTTGAAGTACAGAAAGGAAAATCAGTTTGTACACTTACACTGGTATTTAGTTCACAAGTTTGAGTTCCGACAGTAGAAAACTTTTGGCTTACACTGGGCACAGAAATAAACATTATTGACAGATAATGTGTTTTGTGAGAACCGGAAGCTGTGGTTTTGTTTATGTCTCGTTCGTTCTCTGAGAGTAAACGTGATGTCGTCGTCTGCTTCAGTCTGAGAACTTTCGCGCCCGAGACAAGACTGAAAAATTTTTAGTTGTACAATTTTTTATCAAACATCTGGTTTTGATTTGTCTTATTAAGTCGAATTTTATTTGTGATTTTGTCTTGTTGTCGGGCGCTGTATTTGGTAGTATAGTAAACTTTTCTTATTCGTTGAAGTTCTTAGACCTGTAATTCTTGGCGCCTACCAACCATCGTCAGACCTTTTCAATTTGGCAACACGGTAAAAACATGGCCGCCAAAATGCCTTGTGGACAAAAAGAAATTACTCTGTTCACGCATGAGGGCGAAAAATTGTCCCGTGTGCCGGTGGAGGAGCCTATTAAAGTAGTCCTTTTTGGCAGCTCTCATTTCAAGCGTTTTCGTGAGTACACCGATCGTGATCCTATCAGATCTAACTTAGGCCTGGATCCCCGGTTGTGCTCTTTGAAGATGTTTGGCTATGGGGGCTTACGTGTGAGGTCTGACCCTCATGGTAGGCTCTACAGACACAGCCAGATAAGATTTGAAGGGGCAGATATAGTTTTCCTTCAAATTGGCACAAATGACATAGCAAACAGTCAGTGTGAGACCCATCAGTTAGCAGAAGATATAATTGCCTTTGCAAGATACATCCTTGATATCTCTAGACCTAAGTGTGTTATCTCACAATTATTGTACCGTAAGAATGTTCCTTATGAGGAATATAATGCACACATCTTGTCAACCAATAAAATATTAAACAAATCTTGCAAACTTCATGCCGGTCTGAATTTTTGGCGTCACAGAGCAGGTTTGTTGTGCTCCTCTGGCGAAATCTTTGCTGCTGATGGTGTTCACCTTTCTGAGGCAGTAGGCTATGTACGGTATACCAGGAGTGTAAGGGATGCTATTCTTAGGCATATTCGCTGGTATTGCTAAGCCTGAACTGTATACTGGTACAGAATTGCCAGATTGGTCTGGTAAGTAATTTTATTGCATTCCGGACGTTTTCGGTGGTTTATATTTCCTCAAGCTGCACATCATTAGATGTCAGTCTGGTTATTTTTTGTTATTCCGGACTTAGTTCGGTGGTTAATAATTTCTGAAGCTACACATCGTTGTATGTCAGTATGGTTATTATTTGTTATTCCGGACTTTTCTTAATTAGGTCAATTCTGTGAAGGCTGCAACTGTTAGATTTAAATAGAAGAAAGAAAAGATGGCCTTTTCTTAGTTAGGTCAATTCTGTGAAGGCTGCAACTGTTGGATTTAGATAGAAGAAAGAAAAGATGGCCTTTTCTTATTTAGGTCAATTCTGTGAAGGCTGCAACTGTTGGATTTAGATAGAATATATAAAAGATGGCACTTTTTTTCGTTAGGTCAATTCTGTGAATGCGGCAACTGTTAGATTTAGATAGAATATATAAAAGATGGCCTTTTCTTTAGTTAGGTCAATTCTGTGAAGGCTGCAACTGTTAGATTAAGATAGAATATTTAAAAGATGGCCTTTTCTGAATTAGGTCAATTCTATGAAGGCTGCAACTGTTAGATTTAGATAGAATATTTAAAAGATGGCCTTTTCTTAGTTAAGTCAATTCTATGAAGGCTGCAACTGTTAGATTTAGATAGAATATATAAAAGATGGCCTTTTCTTAATTAGGTCAACTCTGTGAAAGCTGCAACTGTTAGATTTAGATAGAATATTTAAAAGATGGCCTTTTCTTAGTTAAGTCAATTCTGTGAAGGCTGCAACTGTTAGATTTAGATAGAATATTTAAAAGATGGCCTTTTCTTAGTAAAGTCAATTCTGTGAAGGCTGCAACTGTTAGATTTAGGTAGAATATTTGAAAGATGGCCTTTTCTTAGTTAAGTCAATTCTGTGAATGCTGCAACTGTTGGATTTAGATAGAAGAAAGAAAAGATGGCCTTTTCTTATTTAGGTCAATTCTGTGAAGGCTGCAACTGTTGGATTTAGATAGAATATATAAAAGATGGCACTTTTTTTCGTTAGGTCAATTCTGTGAATGCGGCAACTGTTAGATTTAGATAGAATATATAAAAGATGGCCTTTTCTTTAGTTAGGTCAATTCTGTGAAGGCTGCAACTGTTAGATTAAGATAGAATATTTAAAAGATGGCCTTTTCTGAATTAGGTCAATTCTATGAAGGCTGCAACTGTTAGATTTAGATAGAATATTTAAAAGATGGCCTTTTCTTAGTTAAGTCAATTCTGTGAAGGCTGCAACTGTTAGATTTAGATAGAATATATAAAAGATGGCCTTTTCTTAATTAGGTCAACTCTGTGAAAGCTGCAACTGTTAGATTTAGATAGAATATTTAAAAGATGGCCTTTTCTTAGTTAAGTCAATTCTGTGAAGGCTGCAACTGTTAGATTTAGATAGAATATTTAAAAGATGGCCTTTTCTTAGTTAAGTCAATTCTGTGAAGGCTGCAACTGTTAGATTTAGGTAGAATATTTGAAAGATGGCCTTTTCTTAGTTAAGTCAATTCTGTGAATGCTGCAACTGTTAGATTTAGATAGAATATTTAAAAGATGGCCTTTTCTTAGTTAAGTCAATTCTGTGAAGGCTGCAACTGTTAGATTTAGATAGAATATATAAAAGATGGCCTTTTCTTAATTAGGTCAACTCTGTGAAAGCTGCAACTGTTAGATTTAGATAGAATATATAAAAGATGGCCTTTTCTTAGTTAGGTCAATTCTGTGAATGCTGCAACTGTTAGATAGAGTTCGGTGGTTAGTAATTTCTGAAGCTACACATCGTTGCATGTCAGATCTGGTAATTATTTATTATTCCGGACTTAGTTCGGTGGTTTATATTTTCTGAAGCTACACATCGTTGTTGTATGTCAGATCTGGTAATTATTTATTATTCCGGACTTAGTTCGGTGGTTTATATTTTCTGAAGCTACACATCGTTGTTGTATGTCAGATTTGGTAATTATTTATTATTCCGGACTTAGTTCGGTGGTTAGTTTTGATATCAAAGGCTGCAAGTTAATGCCAGCTTGGAATATTTGTTTTATTATCATCCCGGACCTGGTTCGGTAGTCAGTTTTAAGGTACTGATAGTACACATTGGTTGACAGACTGTAACCATTTAAGTACCGTGCCAAACACGTCATGTGGTCTGGTTGCTAATACGAATTACTAGTATTCCGATATGTATCGGTAGTGTTTTTAGATCGACTAACTGATATAATGATAAATAAGATGGTAAAGCGTGGTCTCATCTTCAAAGCTCCTGAATCTCAAAGGGTCATACCTCCATCAGATGTGGTAATAGATGGACCATCTACCTTGAATCCACAGGTCTCTGCTCCTGGGTCAACTCCACCATCAAGAAGTATTGTTAATACTCCTGCACCTTGTCAAGACAATCAAATGCTAGTGGTAATCCAAATTCCTTTCATATAGTTTCACAAAGAAAATCTTGTCATGCTTTCAATTCCCAACAGGGCTGCAAGTACGGAAACTGTAAGTATCAACATATTTGCAGTAAATGTGGGTATACTCATTCTGCTGTAAATTGCTATGCAAAACGCCACCGTTTTCAGAGTCCTTCATCTGGGAATGAAACTACTGTAGGTTTGGCAAATGAAGCCCAAGAGAGCAAATGACAGAACCCCTCAAACAGAGTCATCTGCTCCGAGTGTATCCAGATATTCATTTCGCCGCAACGGTACAAAAACCAAACAAAGTTCCAACCCCAATAAATCCATATAAGTTACTACATTTTTTATCAGGTTATGACAAGTTAGAGAGACAGTTTTTGTATGATGGTTTTTCTAATGGCTTTAAGATACCGTTTGAGGGACCAGGAGTGTTTTCAGTGTCTCCTAATCATCGCTCATGTGCTCAAAATTTTGAAGTTTTAGTGTCTAAAATTAATGCTGAATTGTGTCAGGGTCGAATCTTGGGTCCATTCCCTGCACCTCCATTCGAGAATTTACGTTGTTCCCCTTTGGGGGTTGTTTCGAAACATGAACCGGGCAGTTTCCGTCTGATACATGATCTTTCCTTTCCTTTAGGTGGATCAATTAACTCTCACATTTCCAAGGAACATACTAAAGTTCAATATGACAATGTCGACAATATAGTACAGGCGGTAAGGTCTGTGGGTAGAGGGGCCTTAATGGCTAAGGCTGACATACAGGATGCGTATCGCCTCCTTCCCATTCACCCTAATGATCATGAGTTACTAGGTTTTACTGTGGATATCGACAATGTTACTTGGTATTTTGCAGACATGTGCCTTCCCATGGGTCTGAGTGTGAGTTACCAAACATTCGAGAGATTAGTTCAGCTTTGCCTTGGATATTAGAAACAAAATTTAATGTAAGGGCTATGAGTCATATGATAGATGATTTTTTCTTTGCAGGTCGCCCTGGATCTCTTGAATGTTTGTCTGCCCTTAATTCCTTTTTAGAATTTTCAAGAGTTATAGGCGTTCCAATTAAAGAGGCAAAAACAGTCTATCCCACTACAACTATTACAATTTATGGTCTTGAGGTTGATTCGGTTAAGATGGAGGTTAGACTTCCATCTGATAAGATAACAAAAATAATGTCTGCTTTGAACAGTTTTCAATTACGCAAAAAAGTCACATTACGTGAATTGCAATCTCTATTAGGCTTGCTAAATTTTGCTACATCAGTTGTGGCACCGGGTAGAACGTTTTTGAGACTACTATATGATCTCACAATTGATATACAGAAACCTCACCATAGAATATATTTGACCAATGCTGTTAAGTTAGATTTAAGGCTGTGGAGTACATTTATTGATCATTTTAATGGAAGATGTATGTTTTAACACGACACATGGTTGGATTCAAATCAGATTAAGCTTTATACAGATGCTGCTACAACTAAAGGGTGCGCTGCTGTATTGGGCTCTATGTGGTTTACAGGTGACTGGTCTTTTTTGTCTGAGACATCTTGTATTAATGTCTTAGAACTGTTTCCGATTGTAGTTGCTTTGGAGCATTGGGGTCCTGTCCTTAGAAATCACAAATTGTTATTCTTTTCAGACAATGAGTGCGTAGTGTATGTGATTAATAAAACCACTTCCAGGAGCCCAGCCCTGATGCGATTGATAAGACGTTTAGTCATGGCTTCCTTGAAATACAATATTTTATTTCGTGCTCAACATGTTCCTGGAAAGTTAAATGTGGTAGCTGATGCTTTGTCACGGTTTCTTTTTCAGGAGGCTCGAGTCTTGGCTCCTTGGTTGGACTTGAATCCACAGACAGTGTCTCCAGCACATTTGAGCCTCTGACACCTACAGCTAAAGTGTTGATTGGTCAAGCCTTAACTCCAAACTCAAAAATCTCCTATTCTCGCTCTTGGGACAGGTTTATAAAATTTTGTAAGAATCGTAATTTGTCTCCTTATTTTCCAATTTCACATTGCATTATTGTAAATTTTCTTGCATCTTTATATGAGTCAGGTCTTGCACCAAGTTCAATTGCTTCCCACTTATCAGCGCTAGCGTTTGTTCAAAAATCCATGGGTTTTTCTGAAAGTGTCCATTCTTTTTTAGCACAATGTTTGATGAAGGGTGTCCGTAAGATGCACAATACGTCTGATGCGCGTTTACCTATCACTCATAGTATTTTATTAAATTTGTTACAATGTGTCCCTCAGGTTGTGTTAATGTTGTCATCTCAGGTTTTATTGAAAGCCATATTTTCATTGGCATTTGCAGGTTTTTTCCGTATGGGGGAACTTGTCTTGAAGTCAAAATGTGATGCATTGCAAGTTATCCAAATTGAAAATGTCAAATTTTCCTTTCAGTCAAAGGTTTTGTCAGGTATTGAGGTACATTTGCATCACTATAAACATAAAAGGAGCTCGGAGCCTGTTAAGTTGTTTATTCAATGTACTTGTCATATTTCACTTTTAGCTTGTGCCCCACATTTGTTATATAATTATTTACAACTTGTCCCACACAATACTGGTCCTTTATTTCAGCAAATTAGTGGTTTACCAGTTACCTATCATTTTGTTAATTCTAACCTAACAAAACTCATTACTTTTTTGGGTTTAGATGCAAGGAGGTACAAGTCTCATTCTTTTAGAATAGGTGCAGCAACATCTGCCTTTATGCAGGGTTTATCTGAGGATGCCATCAAGCGCCTTGGACGCTGGAATAGTAATGCATTCCAACCATATATTCGTTTGCCTTGCATTGGTGTCAAATATTGAACAGATAAGGATCTGTTTATCATGAGAGTGCGGGACTGGCTTTAATTGGCTCTGGTGATTATGTCTATCAAAATTGTTATGTTTTGTTAAATAAACCGTATGTGTCTTGATATTTACCATATCCTATTTTGTTTCCTTAAATATTACTCGTCTATTTTTATTGGTAATGGGGGATCAAGGAGGTTGTGTATGGGCCAGTCATTGTTGTCTGAACTGGGTTGATCAGACATCAATGTGTTTGGCATTTTTGTATTTTTCTTTAAGGTAGAGAAAAATATTAATAGCATGACTACACTTAAGAGACATTCATAAACACAAGTAGGTTCCACTGAGAGAAAGAACCATGGAAAAAGCTAACCTCTTAACCACAGCATCTCACCCAGGGGAAACTTCAACATGAAAATAAAAAGACAATAATATTGTATTGAAAAAACACTGGTTATAAAAATCTAACTGAATTCTCTACTTTTCGTAAATAAAAGTCACTAAAACTAGAGTAGCAGGTTAGAAGGTCGACTGATTGCATCTCAGTTTTAAACCTCACATACCTAAAGCACAATTTCTACATCCAGACAGACAGGAATGTATTTGTGGTTCTACTATTACTACTGGCTCAAATGGCCCTTACTATTGTTAGAAGCATGCTCGATTCTATTCTAGCTAGAATTCGTAAATTTCAAATAACTTTTGTACAGAACGCATAATCAGAAAATAAGGCGTTTTTTGATATGTCCACCTTTTCCTTCTACAATCTTTTAATCTAAGGAAGAACGTTTGTAGCTTCCATGATTATTATTATAATTCATTCCCTGCTTAATCTATACAATTTTATTCCATTATACAACAGGTTAATAACTTAACGTAGTTATGGGTGTGTTTGGAAAAGTTAGCCACTTGTCATAATGGCCTTTTATGGCCAATAGGCAAGCCAAACACAACAAATTTTCAAAGTATTTTTTGTTCTATGGCAGATATTTGAATTCTGTTTTTGCCCTAATGTCCAGCTAGCCCACCTGGATGTTGCCTGCAAGAGATTATGTCATGTGGCTTGGGCACTGCCTCTTGTCTAAGACATTTAAGATATAAGTTAACAAAACTTGTTTCAGAGTAGTTTTCTTTCATTTCCAGATTCTCAGTTAATATCCTAGTTTTCTTAGTAACTAACATAGTGTTTGAAGTAAATACCATAGTTTTGCATGTTAATACCATAGTTTTGTAAGTTAATATCGTAATCTTGGACGTTAATACCATAGTTTTCTACATAATTATCATACTTTATCAGCTGAAACCATCGTTTCTAGGTTTACTCCTTTGTTTCTCAGTTGGCTCTTTAGTTTCTCAATTGATACCATAGTTTTAAGAATTTCCCGTTTTGAATCAGTTGAACTTTAAACAATATTTATTCACAAATTACAAATTATACATACATTTATAAAGACTATGGTTTCAGAAACAAGTCGAGACTTATATATACAATATTATATACAATCTCTTTGAAATTATGTGTTAGTGTTGTGCAGTCCTGTTTTGTTAATGTCTAAATCTACAGATGACGGGATTTTGCCAAAATATTGATCATCACAATTTGGTTCTGGAAAATAAATTAATAAAATATTAATAACTTGTGGTCTTTTGTTTTTATATTATACTGGTTTGGTAAATGGTTCATTTCTGTGTAAAACATTGGAGGCCGTTCTTTTTATGTTGTAATCCGAATTATTTCTTTGGCTCAAATTTATGAAAACTTCACGTCAAAATCTAACCAAATGTGTCCCTGAACATTTTTAAAATTTGTAACGTAAATATAATCGTTAATTTAATTTTTTATAAGTTTACGTAAACATTTTAGATCTGTATTGTTTTTGTTAGGTGTAAGAAATCCACTGAAAGATTCGAGCGAAATAAACGTGTAATTAAGAATTAGTACTTTCCATTTATCATTAACCCTTTTAAAAAAAATAATTTTGATCAAGTAGATACAATAAAGTACCGTAGTATGTTCAAGAAATATATAAGTTTACGTAAACATTTTAGATCTGTATTGTTTTTGTTAGGTGTAAGAAATCCACTGAAAGATTCGAGCGAAATAAACGTGTAATTAAGAATTAGTACTTTCCATTTATCATTAACCCTTTTAAAAAAAAATAATTTTGATCAAGTAGATACAATTAAGTACCGTAGTATGTTCAAGAAATATATTAGTTTTTTTTTTTACATATTAACCCTTTTAATTGAAATTTAACGACACGTTTTTTTGCATTCTGTCGTCCCTGTGATAGAATGGAATGAAAATAAAGAGGATAGTTAATATTTGACAATAGTAGAAATTGAGATACAACAGAATTTCTCCTTTGATTTCCAACATATAACAAAGGTTTTTATTGTGTCTTGAAGAATTTCAATTTATTTCATATTTAAATAGAGATTTTATGTTACTGAGCTGACTGTATCTAAGAATCATACCTTTAGAACGGAATAGGTTTAGATGTAGTTGACGTTTAGCTTAAGGAGAAAGTATTGCACAATCCTAATTTAATCACAGTAAAAAAAAACAATGAAGAAAAACTTTTCATCATTGCTCACTGCTGAAAAACAAAGTTTTAAAAATAAACATAACCAAATATATACCTTTGATCATTGATCACGAAGGGAAGAAAGTAGATACTGGTTGAGATTAAACCAGGCAGGTGTGTGGACTAGGTCTTAGTCTACGATATCTAGGACAGTCTATAAGGATCATAAAATAACAATAAAGAAGCTCAAAGAGGCATAGGAGCTAAGTCAACAAGCTCCGGATCTTGGTATCTAGAGATGGTCAATAAGACCTCCTTGCCTTGATCTTTGAAGTACGCAAAATCGTTTACTGCTAGTAAGCAATTGGATCTACTACCAAGGACTTGGTCCTAAAGCTGTACATCACCCTTAAAGTTCTGCCTTAACGCAGTTATGAAAGCTGAGCTACTTTAAATCCTAGTTGACCCCATCTAATCCCTCTGTATTCGTGTTCGAAATGAAAATTATAATCACCAAGTTGTTATTAGAAGTCCTTTTCTAAATTTTCAGAATGAAGTAGAAAGGACTGGCAACTTGGTTTACATCTTGAATGTCTTCCCTTCATTTGGTTACATATTTTCTTTTAAAATTGTATCATATATTTTGGCGGTTTGAACAATAAATGCTGTAACTGTATTAAAAAGGGTTTTATGCAATGCTTCATGAAATTATACAAGTCACTACACTTGATCCTCTGGTATTTTAAAGGGTTTTTCTCAAAGAAATCTAGTCTCAGACACATAATTTAAATTGATTCCGTTTAACAAGACAAAGTACAAATATTTACATTTGTCGTTGTTGTATAAATGAACATCTGAGGACTGATTCTAATCAGTCACAATTTCTGTCTTTCTCATTATTATTAACTTTTATTTCATTCAAACACAGGTAGAAGATAGAAATGTTAAGGAATAAATACGAATCCAGAAGAAATTACATTTATAAAATTTAGATTCTCTCCTCACCATTTATTGAGGTTATTGATAAGAAATAAATCTCACATCAAAACAAATGTCTAAAATCAAGGCAAATAAATCAGTTTATTTGTATATTTTTAGGTAATATATTTTAGATAGAAATACCAAATAATCTAATGACAGGTTTAATTTTGGAAAACTTGCAATTAACCTTTGATCATTGATCACAAAGGATTGATTCTGGTTGAGATTAAACCAGGCAGGTGTTTGGACTAGGTCTTAGTCTACGATATCTGGGAGAGTCTTTAAGGATCGTTAAATAACAATAAAGAAGCCCAAACGAGGCATAGGAGCTTGATTAGAGATTAGAGCTTTATTACAGCTTTAGCAATAACTAATACATGTACAAAATATTGAACATATCTACATAATATATACAAATGGACAAATATCCAGGAAACACAAAATATTAAATAAAATTACTTACAATAATAAACATCGGTGATTCCATGACATGTAAAGATATTGACAGACTTTGTATGTTAGATCTTTATCAGAACATTTCATTAATTCAATAAATTTCCTCTTATCGGGGTATTTGTAGTAATATTGTGGAATAAAAGTATATCTAAACTGAGTAAAACAAGGACATACGAGCAAGAAATGGAATTCATCCTCAACACTAGATAAATCACAAAATTTACATATTCTACATTCTCAGGGTGTTTTATTAAATCGACCTGTTTCTATCTCTAGTTTCATACTTCCACTACGAAAAAGACTTAATATTTCAACATACTTTTTGTTTTCAACAAATGTTAAATAGGGCTCAAAATTAAAGCAGTTTTTAAATTCATTATAATAATAAAGTTTAGATGAAGAGGACAATTCTCTAAACCAACTTTGTACAAAATTATCAATAATGCGGTTTTTAATAACCATTAAACAGGAATTAGTAAGATAACATTGATTATTCCAATAATCAGAAAGACCTAGGTTTTCTAATTCAACTTTTACAAAGTATGCCCAGTTTTTCTTTCCATTATCACAGTCAGATTTTAGAGAAGTGTAAATATCATATAACAACAAGTTACGTCGAGATAATACACCGAGCCAATATTTAAATATTCGAAATTTTCGTATAATAATCAATGGATATCTACCTAATTCTCCTCGTAATACACTAATATTAGTATTCTTCCGAACACACAGTATTCGTCTTAAAAATTCATTGTGTAATGTTTCGATATCTTTCCCCCCATTAAAACCCCAGACTTCACAACTATAATTTAGTACAGACGCTACTAATAAATCAAATAACCGTAATTTATAAAATACATTGAAATTATAATAGTTAAAAATCTTATATAAGCCATACAATGCCTTCCTACCCTGATCACAAATTCGCTTCTGTGTTTTAGTAAAACTACCATTACTAAATAAAAGAATACCTAAATATATATAAGAATCAACAATTTCAAGTTCCTTCCCGTTTATCGACCATTTAAGTCCTGTTGGTTGTTTCCCCTTTCTAAATATAAATACCTTGGATTTGTTTTCATTAATTTCCATATTCCAACGTTTACAGTATTCACAAAATTTGTTTAATAATAGCTGCAAAGTTTCAGGGTTTTTACTAAAAAGGACAGTATCATCTGCGAAAAGCAACATAAATAATAATCTACCGTTAATTGAATGGCAATTGTCATCATTTAGGGAATAGTCTTCAAGATACGTATCTAAATCTTGTACAAAGAGCAGAAAAAGAATAGGGGACAAAGGCTCGCCTTGCTTAACGCCGAAGTAACATTGAAAGAAGTCCTATATACTGCCTTTATACTTGATTGCTAAGCTAACATTACTGTACAGAGATTTAATGATGCTAACAAATTTACAACTAATATTGAGGCAATATAACTTATATAGTAGAAAATTTCTATCGATTTTATCAAAACATTTTCGTTGATGAAACGGGCGTATAGCTTTCCTCGATTCTCTAGTGTTTTATTAATTATGCTATGCAATATGAATATAGCATCGGTGGTACTGTGATTATTACGAAACCCAAACTGGCAATCTGGAAGCAGATAAGAGGATTCGACCCATTCGGATAACCCTTTATTTAAAAGTACGGAAAATATCTTAGCAAAATTGGAGATAATAGTTATGCCTCGGAAGTTATCAACAAGATCTAGATCACCCTTTTTAGGTACAGGGACTAATAAACACTCAGTCCATTGGGTTGGATAAATACCAGTTGTAAATATAATATTAAATAATTTAACTAACATAGGAGCTAATATTACAGAATAATCTAAAAATAGTTCACATGGTAATTTATCTACACCTGAGCTTTTCCCTCGTCTCAGACCTTTGAGAACATTTACAACTTCGGCTATGGAAAAATCTTTATCTAGTTCTGAGATGTTGGGAAGATCCCCAGTCGAGAAGATATGTCAACAAGCTCCGGGTCTTGTTAGGATCTTGTTATCTAAACATATCTAGAACAGTCAATAATGACAAATTTTTATCATCATGTTGTTTTTAGAGGTCCTTTTTTAAATTTTCAGAATGAATGGCAACTTTGTTTATATCTCGAAAATCTTCTCTTCATTTGCTTATAAATTATCTTTTAAAATATATATCATTTAAATTGGCGATTAGAATAATAAGGGTTGTTACGGTATTAAAAAGGGGCATCGTGATCCATGAAATTTACGTAAGTTTTTAAATTAGTTTTGGCGTACCGGTATAACAATTAGGCTTTTTTAAGTTAAAAGATTCAGATAAGTCAAGGGACGCATTTCTGTAGGTTTTGGTACATGGTATTCATCAATTGAAGTAAACAATTGTTCGACCTACGAGAAAAAATGATAAAATTATTTCTGAAAATTGAGATCTTTACAACCTTCTTATGAATTTACAAGAAAAGATCTTTATTCAATACCAATACGGCCAAGGTTTTGAACAATGATAGCATTAAACCATTTACTCCTTGTTTAATCAAAGCTAAGTAAGCAAAAAAAAACCAAAAATCCATTGATTCAGCAGTGTTCTAAAATTCTAGTTAACCATTTCTAAGATCAATGTTGCAAGTGGTCTATAGCATTAATGAACTATTAGGTAAAGGAGTTCCAGTGAATTGGCTTTTATAATAGGAGACATTATTATACAGTGTTGCTATTGCTATAATTATAGTAAGTTTGCTCCACATTGATATTATCCGTCCTTAGTATGTCTCAAGGCTGCAAGTAAATTGAGGAGGTGGTGTAACAATTACACTTGTGCGCATTAGGGTACAGTTTATAAATTATGGTAAATTTACAGTCAGGCACATTAATACCCAATTTAAAGCTATTATATACACTGTATACTGTTTGTGCACGTATGGGTTCGAATCATAATTATATCCAACAAATAAATTAATTTATTTATTTGTATCGCAGTTTTTTTTTAAACGCATTCGATGATACAATAATATTAAATAATAATTAAAATAAAAAAATAGATTGTCTCAATAAACATTTATATGAATACATCATTCGTAAATGAATTGCATGTATTAACAAAAATATCCAACTCGGGTTTCGTATTCTTTGAATGTTAAAAAAAACCTTATGATACATTCTATAAAAAGAGCGATGGCCATCGTAATACGCCCACATTATCGGAAAATGAAAATTTTGTAATTAAAGTTCATCCTTTGGTGATTATGAATATGAAAACTAACAATAAATTTCATCAAAATCCATCAATAAACCAGCTCAACTCATAGTAAATTATTTTGGATTGGTCTGTCTTTCAATAAGGTTTATCCAACACCAAGTATCGTCAAAATCCATCTAGAAACAAACTCTCTATCGCGTCCACAAAGAATTCAAGAACAGAGGCAAACACGTTTTCAAGAACAAGGGCAATAATGTCATGTAGTTAATAAGCATTACGGAGTAAGCTCCCTTTAGTCAGTTTAGGCTGTATTATTATGATTAGTGCAGTGTGCATTTTTGTTGTTGAGTGCAGTGTGCAAAAGAGACCACATGTCTTAGTCACTAATATCCAGACCCATAAATAATTAGAACTGTACTATGACTGTAAGAACTGGATAATAGAGACTGAACACATGGACTTTTCAGGCTCAGGCTAGAAGCTAGGCTCTACTCTTGTTATGTATTATAACTTGATCTAATAGTTAATAAATCAATACATTCTTCAATTAAACTAGTGAAATCGATCCCTATATAACAATAACTCATTAAATATTTTTGGGGGCTATTTTTTAAAAGGGGGTTTTTTGGGGGAAAAAACATTAGCCTGCGGGGCCCAAGGGGAAAAAAAGTATTCTTCAAAGGGTTCCGAGGACACAAGGGCTTAACCCCCCTTATTTAAGGAACCCTATAAATAGATGAAAATTTTAAAATTCCCTTTTTGTATTTGGGTTTGTTATTATTTAAAAAATTTTAATTTTGGAAACTTTTTTTTGTGGAATAAACTTTTTTTGGAACAAATTTTTGGATAAATTAGCCTATTTTTTATAATTGGCCCTTTGTTTTGGGGAGATTTTCCCCGGGTTACTTATTGGTACATTGACCCTTCTGTTGGAAAACTTCCAAAATTGGGGGCCCAACTAATTAACTTATTTTTAACTTTGGGAATTTTGGGGGAATTTTTTTTTAAATTGGAAATTTTTTTAGTTTGAAAAAAAATTCCAAATAACCCAAAACCTTCTTTTAAACTTTATCTTAAATTTGAAATTTTAAAAGTTTTTTATATTTTCCTTTCCCAAACAACTTTTAAATTTTTTTCATACAATTTTTTCAATTGGATAAAATTTAAAAAATAGGTTTTTGGGTTTTTTTGTTTTCCCAAGGACATTTTAAAGCCTAGGTTTTTGAAAATTTTTCAAAAAATTTCAAAGAACATTTTGATGTGAATTCATTTATTTTCATTTATTGATTTCGATTATGTTGTTTATAATTCTACATTCTAATTATTAGGAGTTGATATGATAACCAGTAAAGCACTTCTGATGTAATCTTTGATTACATTTACCACATCGGTAATACGTATTCTCGTGACAAACCCGACACCGACCTTCCTTTTGACCCTTTACACATTCATGACCGATTTTATCATAACGAATCTCATCAAGCTGAGTGGCAGTACCATAATCACGAGTTTTTTCTTCTGCTTTTTCATTTTTAGCAGGCATCTCACAATCATCCTCAGAAACCAAAGCTGGCTATACTTTTGACCAACAGCACATATATTTATATCATGGGTGAAGATCGGAAAATACCATTTTTTACCTCTAATTGTTGGTCTGTATGTGCTCAGAAATCGATCACATCAATCCACACCTCCCATTGTTTTTTTGTAAGATACTATCATCCTCGAGCAGTCGATTTGGATATGTTTCTTCTCTTGTTGAGAATAACGTCGTTTTTTCTCGGTTGGTGTTACACCAAGATAATTACTCATGCAGTAAACTGGCTTGTTATCCTTCCAGCAACAGGCTACAGCGGATCCAGAGCTACAAAATTCTGCTGCCCCACGTAATACAATTCGTTTCTTTATGATGCTCGATTTAGGCAAAATTGCCCTCGGATTCTCAACAACACTCAACAGATTGAAGATTCCTACAAAACGTAAGACTTCTGTAGATTTGAGCTCGAAAGTGTGATTGTTTTTCTGTTTATCAAAACGATTTGTTTCATCTTTGATCAATTTTATCATGTCGTCATTTAGAAACAGTGAAAAAATCTCAAATGGGGTCTTGTCGGCCAGTTCCGGGTGTTTCTCTTCCAGCAGATTATCATCCAGTAAAGTTTCTTTGGAATTTTGCCAGCTTACAGGAGCGGATTTGGATTTCTTGGCCTTTTTAGCGACTGGTGGCGTTTCCTCTGTGTCTTCTTCAGAATCACTAGAACCACTTCTGTTGTCGTTTTCACTGCAGTTATATTCTATCTCCAATTCACCAGGCACGTCAGCAGGCATTACATCCACATTTTCATCTTCATCTTCATAAGAAAGATTACCTAAATTGTCAGGTGGAACTATTACAACATTTTCGATGTCAGCTTCCTCATTATCAATTTTATCTAGTACGGCCTCGAGATAGAATAACTTTCGTATTCTGTGAAAAGGCATCCAGAGTCTTAGTATTAACACCTGAAATTAAAAGTCTTGAAGTCACAACCAAGTCATGATAACCAGGTAAGTATTAAAACGAATAAATAAATTCATTACAATATCGGCATTCAATATTACCAAAGTTCGTTTAACGAACATGTAAATTGAGTGCTCAATGAGTAGTCATTGTTACCATTGTAAACAAATTCCAAATATGGAGCTATCTGACTACCATGATGACATTAGACTGGTCCAAATTTCATAACGCACAACGCAAAATATGGTCAATAATGAGACAGTAAAAATATAAACTAACGTTGTTTTGTCATGTTGTGAGACACTACAACGTCATAAAAAATGTCATGAACATGTTTTGAAAATCTTATATTTTACTTACCAAAGGAAGGAAAATGTATTGATCAAAAAGGAAAAATCTGTGATTGTAGGCTAGAGTTCATTGACGTCAAACGTTACGTAGAATCATGTGATTCTGTTGTGACGATTTCATGACATGAAATGACCTCGCATTGACCTAAGTAAAACGTGATCAAATGGTTGCCGCCGGCGCCAAAACTAGTACTGCTGCTGTCATTGCTGAACGCACAGCAGAGACAGAGGAACTTCGAAGAAAAGGACAACGTATTATATTTTGACTTGAACGTGTGTGTTTGAAGAATTTCTTTTGAACTGTAAGTAGATCTATGATGGAACATTCAGTTCACACTCTTAATCTTCTTTGATACTTAGCCTATGCTCATCAGTAGTAGGCCTACTCTAGGCTAGTACAACAGTACAAGTAGGCCTAGACTAGCCAGCTCCAGTAGTAAGTAGAGGTTTCAGATGATATCAAATTTCGATTAAGCCGAAGTAAGTAAAGAAGGGCCAATGATGACTAATAGTAATACTAATTACTAATAGACTGGATTCTATTTTACCACATAATGCTAGGCCTAAATATTTTCTTTTACTCTAACTTTAGGCCTAGATATAATGACAAATGAATTTAGACAGGATTTATCATGGCGGCCATTTTTTTCAGACGTCGCGGTATCTTGTTTTTAACGGTCTCCATTTTCCTTTCTTTTTATACATGAATGTCTTCCTATTATTCCCTTATCCCCCTTAGATTAATTAATAATGTAATAATCTTTTATACCAATCGTATGCAACCCATTCTCCAATTCACAGGCAATTAGCACCAACTATGATTATCCTCTTTGTGTTTATGTTGTTAATCCCTACTCCCTATAATCTTATGGTTGGTTCTATTTTCTTTGATTTTACAAAAGCATTTGATTTGATTTCCCATGAGATAATTATTGAAAAACTAAAACTGTAGAATTTTTCGAATGCATTAATAACCTTCATAAATTGTTACTTATCGAATCGTACTCAGCGTTGTAACTCTTTCGTCTTCTCGCAGTATAAAGTATGGAGTACCACAAGGATCAATTTTAGGTCCCTTGTTGTTTAATCTTTATATTAATGATTTACCATTGCATATTAACTCTAAATGTGATCTTTTTGCGGATGTTACTACGATTTATACCTCTGGTAAATCGGTTACTGACATACAATTAAAATTGCAAGAAGATACTGATGCAATCTTAAACTGATGTTCTTTTAATGTCATGATTTTAAATGAAAGTAAAACCAAATGTATGTTAATTACAACTGCTCAAAAAAGAAGATATTCAGCAGATTTATCAATTGAACACCAGGCATACTTTTAATTAATTTAAATTTATGTATAAAACTCTAAACAACTTGTCTCCTTCCTACCTTTCAAGCCTCTTTAACTACAAACAGACGCCTTATTCTTACATAAATTCAAAACTTGTGGTGCAAAAACCACGAATCAAGTATTAAATACAAAGGATCAATT
This sequence comes from Nipponacmea schrenckii, assembly GCA_030562195.1. NCBI lineage: Eukaryota > Metazoa > Mollusca > Gastropoda > Lottiidae > Nipponacmea > Nipponacmea schrenckii. Next base: position 25,448,290 of record CM060199.1, read on the forward strand.
TTATGGAATGGTCTAGACGAAAATTTTAAATCAGCATCAGATTTCAACACTTTTCGAAGGATGATTCTTGGTAATCTTTCATTAACATAAGCATTCTTTTCACCAACTAAAGGCTTACTTACTAATAACTGTCTTAACAATTGTGTTTCTCCATGATTTGATGATTCAAGTAATTTATTAATTTAATTTTTCTCTTTCTCACAGGTATATCACCACCAACGATTCTATTTTGGCCTAGAGATTTTGAAAATCTAAATTATTACTGTCGGGGGATGAGTAAACATCCTTAAAGCTGGTCTTGAGTATGGACAAATCCTACCTCCCCCTCCATAGCAAAATAAGAACATAAAATGGAGTAGGGTTGGGTAGCCCGCTCGCAGCACGTGCACTGACGCTTTGGCAATCCTTATTTTTTTCTTTTGTTTTGTTTTGAAGATATATGTATGTTAAGATGTCTGCTCGTCTCATGTACTTAATGTGTTTAAAACAAAATTGTACGTTGAAATAATATGTGGTTTTTGCTGTCGTGTGCTTGGTCGCCGGGGGGTAGGTTTGTCCGTTTTATGCACATGTGCTTGTGTGTTTTTGACGGGTTGCGCATTCGAGCGTTGTGTGTTTGTATTTTTTATTTGTATCATTGCTTAATAAAGAAGTACCTTCGTCGAAACGTCGCAAGTTATTTATTAAAGTAATTGTTATCCATATAATTGTGTCAATTTAATTTATATCATATTGTCGAGCATTTTTTCTGGCATTACCAATAATTTGTACATAATTTGCAGGACAGTAGATATCAGCATGTTTCGTTCTGCTCAATATTATCTTTTTGAACTTATTTGCACGATACTGAAGAGTATTTGATAACAAAGCATTCCTGTTTTGGTACTCAACCATCACTGTAAACTATATGTTTTCATAAGAAGATTGGTGATCAATGAGGTAATCTGATATACAAGAAGCAAATTCACATCATGATTGGCTAAGTTGTAAATTGTAAAGTTGTGAACTGCCAATTTAGTTTTATAATAAAGTGCTGATGCTTTTAGTTTTGGTGATAACAGGAAAGCCTCTCCATAACCCGTTTCATGAAGTGATTGTTCCGCTAAACTTTTGTCCCTCTATTTCTCTGATCTAGCAGCATATTTGCTTACAATGTGTAAAGACCAAACATCATCAGTAGCATTTCCTACTTCATGTGCTGCACACAAGTCGCATTGATCTTTGCGAGGGCGAAATATAGATAAATTCATGAATTCAAATTCCATTTGCAAAATTTGTCGACAATCTGGCATTCTGTTATGTTCTTTACATTTTTCGACGTAGAGACTATATAAATGAGACTTAGATTGTATTTCTCTTTCTTAGTAAAGCTTTGAGACCTACAATAATGTGATGGAAGTTTGGGTAACTTTCCCAAAAACTCGTCTTTCAGAAATTGCTTATCTTCTTCCCGTCTCTTATAGTGAAAATTCTGCTTGTGAATGGGTTAAGCTGTTGTTATATGGGTTTGTCCCTCAGCATCATGTTTGTTGATCACACAGTTTCTAACACTCCATTCACCTATATCTGTGGAAGCCAAAAACATCTGCTTGAATACGGGTATCCTTATACCTGATAATTTTAGATGGTAATGGAATGTGTAAGAGCGTCTCGACGATTCTACCAAAGTTCGTTTCTGCTTTGGGGGAACAACATCGACCATTAAGGTGACAAAGGTATGACGCTGATCCCAATTCATGTTCTTCCAGATATCATTTAGGATAGACTGTCGGCCAGCTTCACTAAAAACAGCACATTTTCTCTTTTCTGTTTGTTCACAATTACAGCGTTTGGCATTTCCGCTATTCTCTTTTATTTTCCCAAAATATGCTTGGCCCTTTTCTCTGAGACTTTTATAGTGATTTTGCTTCCATATTTCCTTTGTCAGTATTTTGGCACAGAGCAAGTCATTTCCAAATGGATTAAAAGATTCTTCACTTTCTTCCAGACTAAGCTTTAGTATCGGCTTGCCTTTTGAAAATATTTTAACACATAAAGTAATTGATGATAGTTTTATGCATATCCTTTTCAACGAGGGATTTTGGAAATTATTAAAATGTAAAATCAATGAAATCAGTACAGGATTAGCCCAAAAAACAGCATTTTTATACGCCCTTACATGAAATGTTGGGCGTATATTGTGATCAACTGTCTGTCTGTCTGTCTGTCGTCTGTTCACATTTGCTTGTGCTCACTCTGCAGTCTACAGTTTTGATTGGATTTTAATAATTTATGGTATGTGAGTTCATGGCATCACAAAGAGGAACTGTATTGATTTTGAAATGATCGGATAATTTTTAGCGGAGATACAGTGTCCGACTTAACAGAATTTCGCAAAAATAAGAATAGCTGTCTTGTGCTCACTCTATAGACTACAGTTTTGATTTCATTTTAATAAGTACTCTACTAAAGTGAAAATTTTGATTCATATTTAGTCTGATTTCATGTAGCAATAAATGTCCTATGACACCAGTAAGTCTTAATATATTTATTTCAGATTGTAATCTAGTTCAATATTTTCTTGAAAAAGCTTTTTGATATGATTAAGGTTTGAAGACGAACTATGATGTCCATCTCAGAGCCCTTGGCTGATGTTCCCAACTCTGTTCAGGAAGTTGAAAAATAGTTTACCTAAATTAAATTAACATCAATTATCAATTTTAACCATATTGTACTGAAATGTAAATTTTAAAAATTGTAAATTAAGTATTAACTATTATAATGTTAACATATCTACGTGTGAAAAGTTCCTCACAAAGACGTGTGTCAATATATTCTTCTGATAATGACTGTCTAGTTCATCTAATTCAATCGGTTCGTTTACTTTGGATAATTTATTGTAACCTGTATTTATGACATAAGAAGTTGTATTATCTGGAGAAAACCACTGAGACCAACCTTTGTCCCGAATGTCCTTCTTATAAGGGTTGTCTAAGCCTAAAAATTCATTAAAATGCTAATCAAAACCCATCAACAACAAAAACAGAAATCTATCAAACTATTACATAAATTATCACAGTGAAAAGAACAAAATTAGAAATCATTACAAAATTAAAAATACATTTACAGTAAAGAGGGTGAAGCGATATTTTTGCAATTTCAACAAGAGCATGGCGTTTTATTTGCTCCCAGAAGGCCAATACATTCACACCTTCAGCGATATCTTCTGATGGGTCTTGTATAGTACTGCCTAAAAATATTAAGTTATAGTAAGTTCTTTTAAATGTCAGATTTGGATCATGGAAATAGGAATCCTTAATATATAAAATCTTGTGAATTCCTCCGTGGGGAAAATTAAACCTAACTTATGGTAAATGAAAAGACTTGCTACTCACCTTTAATTGGAAATCAAGTTTTCTATTTGTATGAAGAACTAAATTAGAAGGATATCTCCCACACTGGACACAATCAAAGGCATAATCATGGTCTGTAAGAGCTTCAAAATGCAAATAAGCTTTACAAATATTTTTTTCCCAATGTGTTGCATAATGTTAGCACCATAATATCATTGTTTGCCAAATGAGGACCATCTCTATATTCTGCATATTTATAATTAAATAAACAGACAGAACACGGGTTTTGCAAAAACTGGAGCATCTAAAATGTTTAATTCATAAAGAAAACTTTAAGGATAACAACAACAGTAAGCTTTATAGTTCATTTTTGCTTTTTGTTTCTTGTTTTTAATCTACTTTCAGTGGAATGTAGAATGTGATGAATGTGAAAATCACTGAAGAAATTTTAAAATAGTTATTTGAAAATCCAATATAATGAAATATGGGGATAGACTGATATATACATCAGCATGTGCATATTTCTCAATACCCATATCTCCTCAATACCCATAAAGGTTAAAAAAAAAATACCTGTTTTATTATCAGAAATATCATAAATTGTTTCCTTGGATTTTTGCCTAAGCCTTATAAAAAATGGTGATGTTCTGCAAAACAAACAGTTTTCTTCAACTGCATGTCATCTTTCAAATATGGTGTTACATCGGATGGAATATTGTGATGCATCCTAATGAAATAAGCTTCTTTTATCGTCATTGCTGAATTCTCAGAAGAGCCTGTGTTCATGTCTTCTTCGGATTCTGTTTCAACATTGTAGATGTTATTATCTATGGTATGCTCATCTGGTATCCTTTTTTTTTTAGCAAAACAAGCAACTATCTGTGGGAGATATGCACACATATGAGTTTTTGAAATTGATTTGAGCTAACACCCAGAGTTTTTCTTTTTTTTTTTTTTTTTTCATTGAGCATGGATCAATCCATTTCATTGCTATAGGTGTTATAGCGGACATTGACACGACAAAACTTGGAAAAATAACTGATGGATTCTGTCCATACTGAAATGTAGATGTGTGTATTACTCGACTCATTATAGGGTGACCAACTAACAGCTAACCTCTCTTGTAATTTTTCCAATTTGCTCATATAACTTCTGTTCGATTTATTCTGTAACCCTATCTTCCTTCGTAATCTGTCTCTATGTAGGATGGTGATTTCAGGCAAATGTACTTATACCACTTCGTCCAATAGCCTTCATTGTAGCTGAACAAGTGGAATCAAAGCACTTCAATACTTAGGGATCCTTACTTGTTAAAACTTTACAATGATTTGGGTGATAAGCCCCTCTTTTGCAAGTATTAACCATGAAAATCCCACTGTTTTGTCAACAAGGTAGTACATTCTTGTTTTTGGTTTCACATATCTTAGCATGTATGAAGCAATATTTATTTGAAACTCTTTCAATTTTGTCAGTGTATTTTTAAGGCAATATCTTATTAAATCACTAGCTGAATATCGTCGTGAACTATTACATACATTTTCAACATAACAGTTTAATTCTGAAATTTTGGCTGATGGATATTGCCCCCTTTAGCATTTCTTATGGAATTAAATTCCTCCTAACTCAAACTTGTAATCACAACTACTATAACTGTAGAAATATTGAAATCGTCGACTATTGTCGTTCACTGTGGGATGAAACCAAAACGCAAGTAGTCAACATCGTATAAACGTAGCTTTTTCGTACCCGAGGATGTCAAGGCAGTGGCCTTCCTTTTGCCTTTATCTGTTATGGTTTCAAGATATTCTCGTTAGCTATTCTCATTTGCCCCAAGGGGTCGCAATAGAATAAATCATTATAGAGAGTTTAAACTATAATCTGTGTTACTTTTTGATCATTGACGAGAATTAACTTTCTAGCTAAATTTTTTTCCGAGAAAGTTCACACAAAACATGTGCACACGCACGGATTGATTGGAAATTTGAATAAAAAATTATCACTTATGATGTAACTTCGCTTAACAACTTATTCCGATTTTCCTCCCCACTACTTTTCGATTCCTCCCTAGAATGCTTTTGTTACCGCAGCTTTCATAAGTATCTATCAAGATTTGTTTCAGAGAATGCTTCAATAGAGGCGTGAATAAGGGCAAAACAAAAATCTATTACCACACGAAAAGGTTGTGGTTTAGCAACTGTCCTCAGCAAACACTTCAGAAGTTTTGAATTGTAGCGGTATCATTGGCTTCACTTAACATTTTGATTTCATGTATGGAGGTCAATTATGGTCAGAATCAAATTCAGTGAAGAAATCATTGCAAAAAACATTTTACCTTTAATGTACTAATACCTAAAATACATCATGCATTTAACATAATGCAAATGTTGTGTGTACTAATACCTAAATTACATAGTGCTTCGAACCTTTAATGCGTAAGTAAAATGTCAAGATACGTAATACAATTAACAAAATACCACTAGTGATTTCACGCATTACATATCACACTTAACATAACTACTTCAACACAGAACAAGTTACATTGCATCTTTGTATTATCTCGACTGTATTAACTTCCACTATATGCAAATGACCTTATGGGCGGTGCTTAAAATGTCAATTATTCATATTAACTAAATGCTCCCTGTAACGGCCATTTCGTGTCCAAATATTTTCGACTGTGTCAAAGAGAATTAATAATTAATTATATATTATTATTCTAATTTAAAACTGCATTCTTTTTATGCCCATATGAAACTGGAGGTACATAGTTAAAACTGAATTTGTTCAATTTGATTTGTGTTTTGATTTTTTTTATGTTGACCTCATTGGTGGTATTGAATCTGATACACAAGATGAAGTATTTTTTAATATACAATATAATTTTTTTTTTTCTGTTAAAAGAGGATACAGAAGAAAATCTATTTTGTCTACTGAAGACTACGATTAATTTACTACGACACTGACATCAATAATTCATTGAGGTGAAATGGGCAGAAAATGACTGATTTGTTATCCACTGTGAAAATAGAATACAGTTGTATTTGTTTTCAAAAGAAAATCATTCTACTAACCATTTAATTTAATGTCTTGAAAATTTTTCACTATTCATTATCGCATGATTTTTTTTTATATAATGTGTAGTAATATATCTATTTACTTACATGTAAATTATTAGTAAACTTTCAAAATTATTGCCCTTGACTTAGTAAAATTTTGTAGGTGAACGCGATAAAAGCTAGAGTTTTCATTGGATTTGGATGAAATTGGGTATGCTAGTCCGTGATGATAATATCTCGGTCAAGTTCGAATTTGGAAAAATGACTAAGTGATTTCCAAAATAAGACCCTTATTCAGGCCCTATGGGAGCTTGGGCGCTGAAACCTTTTTTGGTTGTAGTCAAATATCGTATGCAACTTTCCTGAAAATTTGAGCTCGACCGTAGAATGGATCCATCTGGCCCAATGGTTTGTGCACGTGTGCTTGTGTGTTTTGGACGGGTTGCGCATTGGAGTGGGTTTTTTTGGTTTTTTGTTTTGCTTTTTTTTTTTGATACTCTTTATTACCAAACAATAACATACATGTAATACTTAGTACATAATCATATTACTTTAAAAATATATGTAAATACAGTATAATACTAATTATAAATCAAAAACATTATCTAATGAAGTCATAACATACATTTTAACTTTAAATTAAATTATTAGTAATCATCACAAGCTCATTCATGGATAAGTTGTAAAAAAAATTAAATTTTTCTATATTATTATATCCTTAAAGATATAATTTGACAAATAGAGGATTGTATCCATAGATGTTTTTAAAAAGATGGTATAACTTTCCATTTCTCTGTGACAATTTTTCATTCAGTAAAAGTGCGTAATTCTAAAAGCTTTATATGATTTAAAAAGTTGCAAAATTCTGATTGACTTGGTTTATGGCTTGAAAGTTTACATTTATAAATATAATACTTTGCATAAATATTAAATGGTTAGCAAAGTGCCATAGCGGAATAGTTTTGAATGTTAATTTGTTTATTATTCCGAAATGAAAATATTCTAGAGATAATATAATATCAATTTGACTACTATATAAAATTTCATTCAATTTACGTAAAACACATTGTACATAAGACATAAGACATAAGAAAAAAAGATGTTCAATAGTTTCGGGACAAGAGTTACAGAATGTGCAAAGTGAACATTCTGTTAATTTACATTTTAACAGTTTTTCATTTGTGTATATAATTCGATATAAGTACTTATACTGAAAACTTCTCAATTTTGAATTGGAACAAATAGAAAAATTCATTGTAAAAATCTCTTTTTTTTCCCAGAAAATCTTCCCATTTGACAATAGATGTGGGTGTTGTGTATTCACGTTTTATCAAAATGTCATCAACATCCTTCGGTTTAATTTTATCTAACGTTTTATTATATATCTTTTTATATATTGCCGTCGCCCCTGTCTGTCCGTCCGTCCGTCGGTCCGTCCACATTTGTTGTATCCACGATAGAGGCTACAGTTTTTAACCGATCTTAATGAAACTTGGTATGCTTGTATATATTCCACGATAGAGGCTACAGTTTTTATCCGATATTAATGAAACTTTGCATACATATTATTATATATATATTGATGATATCTCGGTCAAGTTCGAAAATGGAAATTATCGCATGAACGGTTTTTGAGTTATTGCCCTTGACTTAGTAAAAACGCGTCAAATTTGGGTTGTATCCACAATAGAGGCTACAGTTTTTATCCGATCTTAATGAAACTTGGTATACATGTATATATTAAGGACATCTCGGTCAAGCTCGAAAATAGAAATAATTGCATGAGCAGTTTTTTAGTTATTGCCCTTGACTTAGTAAAAAACGTCAAATTTGGGTTGTATCCACAATAGAGGCTACAGTTTTTATCCGATCTTAATGAAACTTGGTAAACATGTATATATTAAGGACATCTCTGTCAAGTTCGAAAATGGAAATTATCACATGAACGGTTTTTGAGTTATTGCCCTTGACTTAGTAAAAACGCGTCAAATTTGGGTTGTATCCACATTTGAAGCTACAGTTTTTATCCGATCTTACTGAAACTTGTTTTCACGTATATATTGATGATATCTCGGTCGAAAATGGAAATTATCGCATGAATGGTTTTTGAGTTATTGACCTTGACTTAGCAAAATCTTGTCAAAATTTTAGTTTCGATGCAATAAATCCAATTTTCAGAGGATGTTGATGAAACTTGCAGTAACCTCTTTCTACTACCACATTCAACCATGCCAAATACCCAATATTTCTGGTTTCCTGTTCCCCGATTATACTTCCTCTTTTTACCAAAAAGACTCTCATCGATTTCAATGACATCACTATCGAAACCTTCTCCTAATTTCAATGGATTTGCTAACATATCTTTAGTGCATACGTCTCTGCATACGTCTCTATATTTGGAAATCCAAACAGAAGCAATATATAACTTGTAAAATCTTCTGAAGAGGTAGTCTACTTTTCTGTAACAGAAAAACAATATATATCTAATTAATTGCCTCTTAAATGAGCATTTCGTAATTACATCCCGCACCTTATCTTATATGCTCATACAATTTAAAACAAAAAATTATCAGTTTTATGCATTTGCGGAGTAAAATTAGGAGAAAATTGCGACAACAACGCAGGACACTATAGACTATCGATTGTTATTACGAAAACATGCATAGTTTAATTAACTTAAAGTTTAATTATAAAAATGCGTGAACCCCTTGAACCCCCCCCAAAAAAAACATAAAAAAACATTAGCAAAAAAAAGGTGCGATTAAGGAAAAGAAAGTAATCCACATCCCTTTTTTCTCAATAAATAGGCCTATTGCAATTTCATAGGAAAATCTCTTCCAAAAACTTGTCAATAAAGTAAAACATTGTTGAGGAATGGCCGCAGATTGCATTTCCAGGCTTCGACAATTCAAAATTTTTCACGCGCTTTTAAGATCTGTGTCTAATTTTTCCGAGCCCAACATTCAGTGAAATATATCCAGCATCTTCCTATTTTGCAATAAGAAAAGTTATATAACGTAATAGTTTCCCTTAAAAAATACTTCCAAAATGGCGTAAATGCATTCACCGGGTTTGTAAATGAGACTTTCATATTGACCAGTCTGATAGTGATATAAGAGGGCATTGTGGATTTCTTAATTTGGATGTGATATGGACTACTTTATATTATATAGCATTTAGAGGGCATTACGGATTTCTTAATACCAATGTGATATGAACTGCTTCGATATGGACTGTAGATGTAGTATTTAGAGGGCATTATGGATTTTTAATACCAATGTGATATGGACTGCTTTTATATTGTCTGTAGATATAGTATGTAGAGGGCATTACGGATTTCTTACAATTTGAAACATTGAATTTTATATGTCCCATAACACTTGTGCTATGTCGACCCCTTTTATAGTGGTTACATTCAGGAATGCTGATTTTTCAGTCCGAAATGTACTCATGTGCAAAGTGTGACGTGCTGTCCCTAAACTCATGTTAACTTATTGAAGGGAATCAATCTGCATTTTCGCAGAAACGGGAATTTTCAGTTTATTGTTGAGATTTGAGCCTTCTAATCTATGTGTATCCAAAATTATCAGCATTTGAAAGTTATACTATCAACTAGATTTAAGCGAGACTACGCGATATATACAAAAATCCCATATTGTAGAAATTTGATGGAAATATTCCATTTTCGTACATTTCTGAAGTCTACACTCTTAACCCGAGTACGCCTTCTGACGCCTTTCTAGAACGCGTAAATGAAACAGTTTTGGAACACTTGAACGCGTTCATTTTAAATCTGTAGTGTTAAGTTATGAACATATAGTATTTGTTTTAGAACATTATGTGCCATTTAATGGAATAATTTTCTAACGCCTCAAGCGTTCATGACTGAACAGGTAGCGTTCATCATTGAATGATGGTATGCGTCACATTTTACCGTTCATTTTTATACACTTTCCACGTTCTACTGGGAACGCGTAAATGAAACAGTTTGAGAACACTTGAACGCGATCATTTCAAATTATTTCATATTTATGAACGCCAACCGTTCAAATTTACAATCTTGCAGAAAAACAATCATAACACCGAAAACCATTCATTTGCTAGAAAATAAAGGTCATATATATATGGCTAATGTCACAAAATCTAAATTAAACTTCATTTCCATTTCATTTCTTCATCCTTTTTTCTTATCTCAATGCTTTTAATCAGATTTACTCAAAACTTACAAATTTGATGCTTATATCACTTTATTCATGACACATTTTTGCTACCTTGATCTTTACAGGGATCAGGATGTCGACATAAAAAAAGAACATACACTGTAATAATAATACTAAATTTCAGGGATACTTTTCATCACCAATTTATATCAATTAAAAGAATATATAATAGTATCTTTTTTGCAGGTCGACTTCATAAAATCACCTTATTTTACCTAGTTTTAACAGCACAATTATATTATATTTGATACTTTGAAAAGGGGCATTTGATCTAATATTCTAAAACATGTATACATTCATCATCATTATGTAACAATAGAATTCAACGTAACTTGATAGCTTTTAAATTTAAAATATTTTTATAAATGCTTATTTACTTTTTTTTTTCAAATCCTATATGATTTTGATACTATTGACAACTAATCTTATTTTCGAATTGCCTTTTACATGATGAGATTTTATTTTGTTATCACCCCTGTTTGTCTGTGTAGTTTGTGATTGTGTTTTAATGTAATGATAATATTTAATATTATGAGCTCAGTAGTTAATGAGATCCAGATCCACTTTCACCTTTCACAGAGGCAAAATACTTTTATCTGTTTCAACTTAAAATAATATTCATTAAATATACAGTAAAATTAGTAAAAACCTACAGGAAATCATAAACAGAATCCCCAAGAACCATCCATATTCAGACTATATGTAATTTAACGAAAAGATTAATAATATATTAAAATTTAAAAAGTAACTCTGAAGGAAAAGCTAGAAGAAAAGGACATACCGTAATTAGTTTATCCTAGAGAATTAAACACAACATTGTAATGTTCCCTAGAATAACTCGCAAAGGTGGCATTTTGAATATACCATAAACAATTCCCAGTTTACTTTGATTCGGAATTTCTTACAGTTGGAATTTGGTCTTTAATATTTTTAAGCACAATTTTTATCTTCTGTGACTTCGTAGTTGTAATTACCTTCTCCTCCATAAAAATTTCTTGCAGTATTATCAGAACACTTGAATACATCTTAGGGAAATTAATATCGAAAATATAATAAGCAAAAATAAGTTTCAGAAGGGCTCCTAACACCCCCCTAAAACACCACGCCTTACTGTCGCCAGATATATAAAGGGCCTGAATATCATCTCCATTACAAATAAATTTTATATGCAAGGGTGTTCCTCTTTTTGTTTTTATCGCCTTCTCGCAGGTGTTTGTTCCATCTCAATCCTGAAATTAGAAAGAATCCATTTACTGCTATAAAATAGTCAGTTTGTTTTGTTTTCTCTGTATTTATTTTCTTTACATAAATTTACTGGGACTGCCCCTTTAAAGTAGTCTAAATTTATCAAAGACGTCCTTAGACCATCAAAACGAAAATAAAACACAAAAATTAACCTAAAAATTATGTAATGTTACAAGTGAAAATTTCTCGCCTACGAAAGAATATTTTTGGCTGAAATTAACATGGTGAAGGTTCCACTTACTGGGACTGCCTCTTTAATGATATGTGATAATTATTTTTTATTTTTATTTTTTATTTTTGTATAACTTACCATATTTTCCTCAATCAAATAAAATTTGAAGTTTTGCATCATTTAAGTAACAAAGCCATTTAGTGAGCGTGGGGAGGACATGAATTTTTTTTTTTTTTTGGGGGGGGGGGGGGGTATATTATGTTTTCAATTTAAAGGAGCAGAGTCTGAAATAATTTAGACTACTTTTTGCTTTTAAATGAAGTGATTATGATGAAAACCCTATTTGACAAAAGGAAAAAAATTCGTCTGTTGCATGTCTATTAACAAAATGATGATTTTGACTTGTAATCTAAATCTTTTTTAACTATTCTGCATCTAACAATGAATTTCCGTTCCATGACCATAGAATTTAAAGACTAATACTAGAAACTATCCGTTGAAATGTCATTTCCAGGCAGAGCCATGTGCAAGGCTAATCGCACAATATCATTATTTGTTACAAAGAAAGTAGCTACGATTTAAATTTCTAAATCAATCACATACACTTACATTGATCACTTTAACTACCGAGTCTCTCTTTTTACCACACTCTCGTTCAATATATTTGACGATCTCCATTGCTCGCCATTTATTATCATCCTGAAATTTTTCATGAAATAATAACACAAGCTTTTATCTATTATTTTCCAAAAGCATGACATTTGTCATAGGGGAAGAGGGGCGATTAACAGTTTTGGCATCAATGACGTGTAATTTACTGATCCTAATTTGAGGATTTAATAAGAATAGAAAATAAGACGCTAAGACTTACTTGGGTGCTGTTATCTTTATCAAGTATAGATTCTATAGCTAGCAGTAGCATTCTCATCTGGGCTCCTGTTCGTTCTATCTTATCTACCCCAAATAACAGAGAAATCTTATAAAGAAGCTATTGAAAAAAACATAAGATAAATAATAATATATTCTCCTAGGAAAGTAAATGTATGGATTTTATGCTTCAGATAGTTTAGAAATGAAATGAATGGAGTTGTACGTCCTACTCTTCTGCACCTTATTGGCTAATGAAGACGGGCAACGCCATGCAGTGTGCAATGAGGGAAATTTTGTCAGGACAGCGGCATTAGCCTACTCTTTTTGCGATTTCCAACTGTCGAGGGATCTTTAACGTGCACAGCCTGTAGCACACGGGGCCTCGGTTTATTGTTTCCATCCGAACGACTAGACGCTTTTTCCATGTCAGTCCCTCCGACCTGCATCACTGACAAGGGGAAACCGGGCTGAAAAATCCGAAAGTTCATCTCGACCTTTGCCGGGATTGAACCCTGGACCTTCAGGTTAGCGAGCAAGCGACTAACCCACTGAGCCACCGCGGCTCCTCAGATAGTTTAGAAGTTGACGATCAAAAATATATTTGTTGAGAAGAGACCTACCCCATACATCCGTTAAATATGGAGTAATTGATCTTTTGATTCAAAAAGTTTCTTAAAAATATAATAAAATAAGGTCGACAAATCAGCATTTGATACACAATGTTCAGCATGACCTTAAAGAAGAGAATGGTGAAAATAAATTGTTCAAATATGGGTTAACTTACAAATTCACCATCTTCAAAGCAAGGAAATTCTTCAAGTATAGGCTGTATTTGTCCTCCAGGATTTTTGAATAACAGGCGGTTGAAATGGTTACTTGTGGTCTTTAGTAAAAGCTTTATGTGAGCTTTATTTGGTTGTCGTTTTTCATCTTCTTTTTTCAGTTCTTCTGCCTGTGTTAGTTCTTCTAGTAGCATATTTAAATCTTTAGATGTTATTTTCTGAATGCTAATGTTAAAATCTTAACCCCTAGTGTTCAACTTTATACTCATCAAGTTAATGATCTGTTTGGACCTGGAGTCCATTAAGTATTTTAACACGTCACAGATCTAATTTAATTTAGATTTTTAACATAATTTTTAATTTTTTAGAAACCATACAAAGTATGCGTATAGATCATATATTTTGATTTCATAGATTTATGGAAGATTGGGTTGTAATGTTATTGAAAGACACTAAGAAAGCTCTCGACCCACTGTGCATTAAATTATCAGTGTAGGCTACAATAAACCAAATACCACAGTTTTAACAAAGGCAATTTGAAAATAAGATGGTAAAAAGATGCCTGTGAGTGGTGCCAACAGATTTATTTTAAAATGTTGTGTGGATGGATTGTTTTAACGACAAAATTGAGAGATTTTAGAAGGAAGATCAAATTACCCTCAATGGCGACGTCTAAGCATCCAGGCGGAAAGGCTGTGACACGTGACGTTTTTGCGCATACTAATTCAGGACTTTCCACAGAACACCTTGTGTTCATATTCTAACACCTACTGTTCACAAAAGGATATGATTATTGTGTAGTAAAAAGCCAACACAAGAACTTCGAAAAGGGGGGACGGAGTTGCATATCCCCATTGTGCTACAAAAGCAATGAAAAACAAATTGTTAGATAAGGAAGAAAATGGCAAAAAAATATGGAGAACCCCCTCCCCAATTCCCATTTGATTAACTTTATTGCATTTTTATGGAAAGTAAAATTGAAAACGAGGTTAATCATTTAGATACCTCGATAAATAAAAGTCAACTTGTGTTAATAAACTAGAAAATATTAGGCTACTTTATTCTATTTAAAATTGGAGATAGCCTACGTTTTAACACGTTATGTTCTACAATATCAAGGCACAAAAACGCCTTGTGTTCTAAAATGGCATTTTTGACGAAAGTAGCGTTCAAATCGGCATAGATGGTGTTACCAATACTGCATAGAACACATTGCGTCAGCAATCAATTTTCAATAGGACCACCTTATGTTCCATTTAGAACAGGTATAGTACACTTTTGAACACATTGTCAGTATATTTTAACACCAAGTATAAGGGAGTGACGCGTCAGGCGTCCGAAGGATTTACAGTGTATTTATATATATTCAAGGCCCAAATCAAACACCTAATCCCCTGTAACAATTTTTATTTTGTCTTGTGATTACAAAGGGGACAGTGGATGTGCCGTATACCAAAAACATTTTTTTTGAACAGCCGGGTTTATCTTTCACCCGAATGTTTTTACATTTTAGTTCATAAAATTTATAAAATTCAGAATCATGTAACTGTGTTTTCAAATTTAATAATGAAATCGTATCTTTGCCCGAATATCCCATCCTGTAGCCTATTGTGTTACTTTATATCGTTGCCCGAATGTATTCTCCTATGATATTTCATAACCATTTATTGAGAATTCACTCTCTCTCGTACGCAATCCTGGCTCCACCTGCACTGTGTGTTAATTGCCGTGTGCGATCCAGGAGGCGGTAAATCGAATACGTTTGACCATGTTGTATTACCTACATTGGACAAATTATCGGCAGCAGGAAAAAACATTCAACTACAATTACACTACAGCAGGCATCCAGAAACACCAGATTGATGCATCCGGATATGGACAGGAGACGAGGGCCACAGGTTTCTCAGCACCGTAAACCAAAAACAACTCAAAGGTGAATCAGAACGTTCTCTTCTATGCAAAATATGGGGAGGCAAAGGTGATCAAAGCATTTTATCAACTGGTTCGAGAGGGTTCAGCAAAACATCTGTGTCAATTTGTCTAATGATTCAACCACATCCGCTACTGTCAGAGTTAGTAAGTCTACATGGAGACGATGGACTACTTGATCGATTCCTCTTCTTTGTAGCCAAACCAGAGTTTTACCAATCGGATGTAGTTCGTGAAAATCTGTCCGCTTTGAATCGCAGTCATATGAAATCGTTTGAATCTGTATTCATGTCAATCTATAATGAACATCTCAATGCAAACCGTTGTTATCGTCTATCAAGAAGAGCCGAAGCAGAATACATCACCATGATTGACCAATATGCTGATCTCATACGACAAAAGTACAATACAGACAATGGTAAGTATACATTTATTCATTAATGGAAAAACCACACCCATTCCGCTAAAAAGATGCTATAGGACTAAAATACAGTTGTGCCGCATATTTGCATATTAAACGGCAATATATTGCCTCCTAAATAATTATCGCAAAATTACATCAACAACATCCAATCATTTTATATTTTAACCTTCTCAAAACTTTAATTTTTATTTTTCGCTGATATAGCCTACATTTCCATTTTATAAAATTCTGTTATTATAACTGATTATTTTTAACTTAAAATAATTTTACATTACAGATAGTGACAAAGAGAACAGTTTCACCCAAATCCCAATGTCACAAGATTCTACAGAGAATGATACTCCCTCGGCCTCCTCAAAGGATACACAACACGTTATTAAGCTTGCAGTTACCATGCATATATTAGAGCATGCATGGAAAGCGGCAGTAAATGGCTTACCACCGACTCCAACACCAACAGAGGTTCAAATAGAAAGTATAGAACAGGCGAACTCGATTTTTAACACCATATCGCAACAAAAGTCAATCTTCATAGAGGTAGGTACTTTAGTGTAAACAAAATTCGGCCAATATATATTTATTTTCTTCACAAGCATATATATATGTCCATTGATCTCTAAATATACAACAAATTTCTTCACTTGAAATACATGGATTTGATGTGCGTGTGAATCATTCAAACATAATAAATTACCAACTTGATATAATAATAATAATAATAAAGTGGCATCTATTTACGTTCATCTATTTTACAATGTTCATTGCCTTCCCCTTCAGTCAATAAGTTCAGTACCAGTCACACCAGTGCCGATAAAAAGAGTTTTCAAGTGCGTTTCTCGGAGTCAAGTACCCCTAGTTGGACCTAGGCCTGTACATTTGGGAGATTCAATCCCTACCTTCAACGAAATCAAAAGTAAGTTAAGTTGTTTATTTCCTTTATTAAAATCACAGGAGAGACCATTAGAATTTCATACAAATAAACAGGTCCAGCAGATATGTAATTATTAAGAACAAATATTCAAAAGTTTACCTTAATATAATTCATTTTAGTCGAATTGGCGAAATTATATATTATAGTATGATATAATAGTATTTGTGTGAATCTAATTTGCACAAAAAAAGATGTATGAATACCCACAACTCAACAGATGCGCAGTAATTTTCATTTTTTAGCCGGGTCTACTTAATTGTACACTACAGTTTTAGCCAGTCTTCTTGCATCAGAGTATGATTCTAGAACTCCAAAAGAGAAGCGCAAGCGAGCTTTTCAAATAAGAAGTCACGTGAAAGCTAGCGGACAAGAATATAAACATTATATTTGTGACAAAAGAAATGACCTGTTAGGTGAGACTGTCCGAGTACTTGGCGCTGTCAGTGATTTGCACGATGTCATGAGACATGTAGAGCCAGCTTCATATCTGCACGAAATATTCAATACAGTGGCACAAACAGTCAGAACACTGATGTTCTGGTTTTCAGAACTGTCTGCAACAAAATGCAAGAAGATAGTGGGAAAATATGGAGCTCAGTGAATTGTTCTCACTTTATGAAGACGAGGGTGGTTCTGATATGTGTCGCAAAACATTGTTGAAACATCTAATGGAATACCATGGTGAAGATCTTGTGATGTTGTCATTTTGCAAATGTTATTGGATTTAGTGAGTTGTCAAAGACACTGCAACTGGACAAAAACTCTGATTATGATTTGGACTATTGTATTGACACGGTTGCTACTGCGATAAGGAATGAAAGTAATAGTTTAAAGAAGAAGAAGCGAGACATTTACAACATTAATATTGACAAAGAGCTGGCTTGTGAATCTGTCAGTGGTACCATTGCTTCTCTTCTTTCCAACATTGCAGTGATTCTCTAGCAATGATTCTTATTGGGAACATAATTACATCAATTGTTTGCTCTCAAACAACTGCATGTAGCCCCGAAGGAACAAGATATTAATTTCAGAGTTGTCCAAATATTCTGTATGCTGCTCATATGATGAAGTTCAGGTACTCAGCAGCTGTACTGGTATCTCAAAACTATGATGATGTTGGTTTCGAGTTGTTAGCAGGCGGCAGCCTATCACATTGCATCTGCGACAATTTTGATGCCGAAATATCGTCACCTAATTGCAAGCTCTGCGTTCACTGTCTTGCTATAATACTGGCACAGGTTCGTCTACCTGGTAATGTTACGGGTTCTGCTGCATTGGTTCGACATTTTTTTAGAATTATCAGATATCAGTTATCTTTTCATGCTTAAAATACCTTTCTTGACAATATCAAAAGATGAAAAAACATTCTAAATATTAATCATCAAGATTTTAATAAAAGTAATAAAGTTAATAAAATACCACTAGATACAGATTATGTCTATGGATTTGAATATATGAGCAATCTGTTCCACTTATTATTACCGAGTGGCATTTAAATTTCCTGGATTTGATATTAGTGACAAAAGAAAAACAACAAATTGTAAATTTATACATATAATACTAATATATACATTTTTAAAATGAAAAGAACTTGAATATATGAGATTTTATTTTGATTTTGATGATATTTTACTTTAATTGATATTCATAAATCTCAAGTACCGGTAAATAAAACATTTGTAACACCTCCCATATTTATAAAAGAAAATAATGAAAATGCAGATTACTTTGCACGTTTTAAGATAAAAAATTTAACAGAATTGCAGAATAACAGACCCATGACCACAGCTACAAGCGGATGAATCGGAAATGTGCCTCATATGCTTATGCGCTTGAAGATCGCTGCAAGAGAGACGAAGGCGACAGTGACGAATGTGGTTTAGACGAGTGCCAAAGTAGAATTGTTGTGGGATTTTAGTATCATTAATTTCGAGTTTATTTTTGAAAATTGAAATTGAGATTGAATTTTTGATTGGAGATGGTAGGTTATTCCAGTATTTGATTGTAGATGGTATAAAAGATTTAGAAAATCAGTTTTACAAAAGTATTCTGAAAGTTTATCACTCTTTCTAAGGCTATAAGGTCTGTCCGAATATTGTACAAGATTGAAAGAAAAGCGGGAGTTTGATTATTTAAAATTTTGAACATCAATATAAGCTTATGCCTTCTTCGTCTCTCTTGTAAAGTTAAAAATCCTGTTTCTTCATATAATTTGTGATGGCTGGTACATTTCACAGCGCCGCATATAGTTCTGAGTGCATCTAACTGAACATTTTCTAACTTTTTGGTTAATACTGCATTGCTTCCATCCCAGATTACGTCACAATAGTCAAAATGTGGTAGAATATATCGAGGGTTGAGAGCAAGAAGTCCCTATGTCCAAAATATTAGTTTAGAGAAATTTAAAATTTAAGTTTTGAAATGACATCTAAAATCAGGGATTTCAGGACTGAGGTTGATTTTTTTATAATCAATGTATTGAAAAGAGACGATAGATTAGTAACATTTGCTTTTTTTACCAGATTTAAATTTCAGCAAATATTTGCAAAATATGGACATATTCAATATTTGCATTCACTTATGTTCGAGCCTCAATGCTGCAATGGACATATCCATTTTAGGATTTAATGACTGTAACACATGTTAATTAATTTAATATTGATTAATGTAGACTACACATGGTAACAAATTTATAAATTTAAGGACTGTTCTGGTACAATCCCAGTAACCATGTATAACTGATGTAGATTATTGTTTTAATATTAAATTTACTCAGATGTATCACATTCCTCATCTGAAGAATCTGTGGATGGATATGGTACTTTGTCTTTGCTGTGTTTAGACGTTGGTAAATCTTTAAACCATTGATGAAGCTCTAATGGTATAACACTTTAAAAGATCTTCTTTCTAGCATCACTTATGGGAATTCGATTCTGGTATGCAGCTTCAAGCTTTGGTGGAAGAGTAGGACGTCCTCTACTGAAAATACTTATTTTACGAAACTCTTGATCATAATCATAACGGTATTCCAGAATTCCAGGTTCGGATTTTTTATACCGGAAACTTTTGACGAGAAGCCAATTTACCACATTACCATCAAAATCTTTCCTTTTGTTTTTAATTAGAACTTGTGAGAGTTTCTGAAAGTCATAGAAGTCTGAATGATGGAGGTTTCGAACAATGTAAGGATTTCTGCGCCTTGACCTTTCAAGAATAGATATCCAGTCTATCATAGAATAGATAGTAGCATACCTTTTTTCATTTTCGATAGCCGCATGCATACTATCGCATTTCATGTGAGAGTGTCCACTCTCAAGAAAGTTATGAGTGATTATGTTGATATCAGATGTTTGTACCGTATACAAAAACATAGCCGCAACATGCTGATTCCTATTTTGCCCCCCACAGGTATCTGAAAAAATGGAAATTTCCTTTACATACCCTGGTAAGCTTAAGAGCCAGGCATACAGACAAGTGGCAATTTCGTTACTGCCTCTTTTGCCTTCCACCTCAGACCAAGAGTAACAGTATGCTTGGTTGGGAGGAGCTGCATTGTAAACACATAAGTTATAGACACACAACTTTCTACTGTAATACAGTAAAGATGCAGGTGCACATGGAATTTGAAGAACGCTTTGCAAGTCAAAAGAAGCAGAAATATATGTATCGTCAGTTGTAGCCCTCAATTTATCTACAGTCTTGGCTCTTTGGGCGTCATCCTTGCGTTTAAGATGGTCTGTATATTCTTACTGAAAAGCCTCTTTATCATTTCCCTCAAGCAAGTTGTACTTTGTGCACTTTGAACATTGGTCCTTCTTGGGGTGAAAAAATGACAAATTAAACTCTTCACAAAATGTTCGTCTGTAAATGTGTTCGCTCACAGCCTGTATCTGAGGAATAGATTTTTCACAAAAGAGCTGGTAGAGACGATACATTTTTCTAATGCTAAGTGTCTGGTCTAAATATTGCCGTCTTGTATCCCTTCTGGTATAGTGAGATTCCATTCTTGGAAATGTGTTGATGTGTTGTCTTACTACCTTAAGGGGGTTGACAACCTTATCGTTCGAAGTGTATTTCAATCAAGAAACGTATTAATTTTATATCCATTCTATTTGGCATTAAAAGAAACTCATCTAGTAAAAATTTTAGCTCAATCGCTTCAGTAGTTCGTCTGATATCCGTCCGTGAAGATAATCTATTTATAGAACAAAACGGGGTATTCCTCTATGTAGACGTACAAATTACGTTGTCAGTTGACATTTGTGATTACAACGTCATCGGCTAAATAAACATTCTCTACGTTTGCCGGTCAGTTATTGTTAATATCGGCACGCGAAGTAAGAGTTTGTGTATCGGGGGAATCCAGAAGTCACGTGATGTCCCATAAATCTTTACGTCACATGTAAACAAAGAAAATTTTATGATTGGTGGGTGGAAGGGTTTTGACATGTGCTAATCCATTGTTTTAGCACTCCAATTATGTGGATATCGGTGCATATCGATGCCTAAAAGGTGCTTAAAGATTTCTACAGCATGAAAGACAATCTTTTAACAACATGATCGTTAATTACGTAAGGTTTACATGTGTTTGCAAAATGTTGAAAAAAAATGCCATTTTTCCAAAAGCATATCTTGCTTACGATTTATCCGATTTTTACAAACTTTGGCTTCAACTAAAGCTTACGATGTCCTCTATAACTTTACGTTGGCTTTTTTTTATAAAATGAATAGTTTTTTAAAAATTCAATTTTTCGTAAATGCACTCGCAAAATTTTGATTTCTATCAATATCTTCAAAACAAAACAAAATTTTCCAAAAAGCCAACGTAATTTTGTAGAGATACATGTAGACTTGCGTTGTGCAAAATTTCAACCTTCTATATTAAATAGCCTAGAAGATATGCTAATTTTAAGGGAATAATTGACGTTTTTTTCGTTCATCTTTCATACCCGATTTCTTAAAGTTGAAATGTCATAAAGAAATAAATTTTATATTTTTGGATAGCTGAAAGTCCCCTCTTTCCATTGATATTTAAATATTTCAGATAGGTGGAAAAGAAGTGGTTGAAATCGTCTATTTTTTGTACATAGGTTTACGGTTGTCAACCCCCTTAAGAGTTTCATCACTCAATTTGTTTGCTGATGCCTGTTTCCCACGACCATCACTTCCAGCGAAGCATCCAATACCAACTGCTGCATCCTTCAAAGCGAGGTCGATTGGTCCATGACTAATGGCAAATGTTGCTTCAAAAAATTTCTTGCATATTCTTTTTTTGATGTTATTACTTGTAAACGAATATAAGTAAGTTTGTTCTCGTTTTTTCTTTCTCATACCATTTTTACTTCGCTATCGCTCCCTTTGTTTTGGCAAAACTTCCACCTGTTTAATCAAATAATCCTTTTGCCTTTTATAGTCTCCTAGTAACCAATATTCGCGGCATAGCACCCCTCTTTCTTCAGGAGTAAATTGATCATTACATCTTTATCTACATTTCTGACAATTAACAATTCTCGGTTGTTTGGGAGGAACTACTTTTCCATTGGCTGCTATGTATTGATCCCCATGCGTACGATTTCGCTTTCGAACATTACGAGCCCACTTTTCAGGGGTCAGCTTTTCTTTTTCTTGTTAATAGTTTAGTTTGTTGTTTATTATTGCCATTTTCTTGAATGATGTGGTTTTCCGGTTTTTTTTTTCGTTGGCAATTTCATCAAGTGTTATGACCTCAAATGACTGTTCATCTTGTAATTCTGGTATAACATTGTCTGCATCTATTTCTTCGATGATTTGTTGAAGTAAACCTTGTATTATTTCATTTTCTTCTGTCATTTTTTCTGTTCCAGGTTATTTTTCTTCTGTTCCAAGTAATGTTTCTTCTTTTCCAGGTTTTATTTCTTCTGTTCTATGTAGTATTTCTTCCGTTCCAGGTATTATTTTTTTCGTTCCAGGTTTTATTTCTTCTGTTCCACGTAATATTTCTTCTGTTCGAGGTAATATTTCTTATGTTCCAGGTTGTATTTCTTCTGTTCCAGGTTTTATTTCTTCTGTTCCAGGTAATATTTCTTCTGTTCCAGGTTTTATTTCTTCTGTTCCAGGTTTTATTTCTTCTGTTCAAGTTAATGTTTCTTCTTTTTCATGTATTTCTCCTTCCGTTTTAGATAAAATTTTAATATCTTCCATTTCATGTAATTGTTTGTAACTTTCTGAAACGTTGCTATCGTTATCAGTCCATTCATAATCAGGGTCATCATCAGAGTCATCAAATTCACTTTCTTCACTATCTTCCAACTGGTTAAGAATGTCTAATGCATTGTAACGTTTGACTGCAAAAAGAATAATACAAATTTATCTGTCTGTAGACCTGATGATGCATGTGTATGAATGAATCACAATGCCTTTCGGCAAAAAGGTCAATCAAACCTTGGGCTATAAGATTAAGATCAAGGAATATGTTAGACCAATGGAATATAATTGTGGCATTCAGAGAAATCTTTGCAAGAAACGGATATGTCCAGTGTGATAAAAATGTGACCATTGAAAAAACAATGTTAGCCGAGTTTGACTAATTTGAAATTGGATCTATGAGTTTATATATGACTAAGAGATTGAATATTTATTAAATTATTGAATCTTACCTCTTCTTGCAGCCATAATTATATATATTTATAACCAAACAACAGTAAGCTTACTCATTAAAATGTCAACAAGGCTCCATTATGTTGTTCTCCAAGGGAAAGAACTCATGTCTCAGTATACAATTGGACATACTCAGGATTAACATGACTTATATGAACTATTGTTTGTGCATATTTACATTTTGGCAATAATGGACATGTACATTTGTGAGAACTGCATTTCCTTGTTATTTATATAGAGAGGACTAGAGCATTTTCTGCACACAAACTGAATGGCTTTAGAAGCCAAATAAACGTTATAACTCATTTTGGTCATTTTAGGACTTATTCACTTCTTGCTCCCAACCCTCGATATGAAGTGTATATTGTTTGTAGATATTTTCTAGAAATTCGGTACTTTAAAGATCGGAGACAGTTCACAAGTTTCCTATTTGTGGTTAAAATTCCATTAATGTGTATATCCCATTTACATTTTTTTTGAAAAATCAAACCTAAATGTTTATGAAAATTGACTTCTTTAATTGGAACATTGTCCAGCATCAAGGCTGGAAGTAAAGGCTCTTTTTTAGTAACTAGTGCAAGTGTTTCAGTTTTCAGCGGGTTGAAAGAAACCAGCCATGTTTTAGCCCAATTGTTGATAGTTTCAAGGTCGGAGTTAGACATATGAGCATTTGCAGTCGGGTCATGGATTTTCACATATAAGCTGGTATCATCTGCTAAAAGTTTAATATTTGATTTCGGGGAAGGGAGGGATTGAATCTCCCAAATGTACAGGCCTAGGGTGGAACAAATATCTTATTGAGAAATTGGGATCTGGATCTGTTGGATGATTTTCTTCTCTTCTGATCTGAAATTAGAAAAAATAAAATAACTCGCCCGATGGGCGAGTAGTATAGTACCTGTTAAGTACAGATTATTTTTAGTTTGCTATGAACAAGGTTGTCATTTAAGTTCTGATTTTTTGAATATACCACTATCATTTTCTGTTTATAGACATGAGGAAATTTCTCTTGAAGACTCTTATAATGGGTTTGAACTATCTTACTTGCTTTATTACTGGTTGTATTAAATGGAACTACAAAGGGTGCTATGCCTACACTGTGGTGAATATTAAGTCCTATGGGTCTTGCTGTATTCAATGTCTTAATCCAATGGGCTTCTCTAGATTGACGGAATTTGGTAGTTTCATCTTCGGGCAAGTCGATTTCTATGCGCTCAATTGGGGTTAGGGTGAGATCGTCAAGTGAATGGTCAAGATTGAAATGGTTAGAAACAGGCTTGTCTTTTTTTAATTTAATATCTGATCTGTGAGCATTAAAACGAGTGCGTAATTTGTTCTTTGTTTCCCCGATATATTGTTTGGGACATTTTTTACATGAAATTAAGTATATTACATTCGAGTTTTCACATGTTAGGTGCTCTTGGATCGGGTATCTTTTATTCGTAGAGTTACTTTGAAAATAATGCGTTTCTGATATAAAGGGACATGTTTTGCATCTGGTTGACATACATGGGGCACTCCTTAAACCTGGAGGCCCTTCGGCATAAAGTCTATTTTTAGCTGCTAACTGTGCTAATGTGGGATTTTTTATGTTTCGTAAAAATCGTTTAGAGTATCCACGCTCTTTCAGTTTTGAGAAAACAATCGTACAGGCTTGGTTGAAATCAGAAGGCCTTGTGCAAATTCGGTGAAATCGTAAAACTTGTGACTTAATAATTCCAGAAAATGTATGTTTTGGATGAAATGAGCTCTTATGCAAAAGTTGATGATTGTCGGTTTCTTTGAAATATACTTTAATATCTAATTTATTAGTCTCCGCTATGGAATCACCTTTAAAAACAGTAGTATCGAGAAAATCTATGCTTTTGTGACTGACACTGGCTGTTAGTTTGATGGACGGGTGGTGGTTGTTGAGGATTTCAAAAAATTGCCAAAATTGTTCTATGGAGTAAGTCCAAACCATGAAAATGTCATCTAAGAAGCGTCCATAGAAAAGTGGGTCAAATGGACAAAGGGGTAATACCTCACGTTCCCACTCTGTCATGAAAAGGTTTGCGTATGAAGGGGCGAATCGTTTGCCCATAGCTGTACCTGAGGTTTGTAGATATGTTTTACCATTAAATGTGAAATCGTTGCGACTAAGACAAATCTCTAAAAGCTGTAAAATTGCATCGTCGGGTCTGTCTGGATCTGGGTTTCTATCAAAAGCTTTGCGAACTGCCATTAGGCCAGTAGTGTTGTCGATATTGGTGTACATAGAAGTTACGTCTATTGAAATTAGAATAGCATTTGAAGGGACTTTGAGGTTTTTTATTTTATTGACAAAGTCAGTTGTGTCCTTAAGGTAGGCTCGATGTTGACATGCTAGTGGTAGTAAGAAATGATCGATGTATTCTGACACTGCATAAGACTCACAGTTTTGGCCTCAGAGGAAACTCCATTTACTACAACACGTTGCTTTCTGTCGTGTAGATAGCTTTTGAACCAATTTAGGAGTTCTCTGATTCCAACAGCTTCCAGCTTGTCACAAGCCCAGCATGCCAGACTATGTCAAAAGCTTTTCTGCCGTCACAGAACACTGTCCCGGTTTTTTGTCCACCATCAATGACTTGACAAAAAAAAGTGCGTTAAGTCTATTAGTTGATAGGTTTTAGATTCGCCGTGCAGAAATAATATTATGTTTCTTCAAGAAGTTAAAAGACATGTTTGTAGATGCATTTTTCGAAAATTTTTACAACAAGACTTAGTAAAGAGACAGGTCTGTAGTTTCAACAATTTGAAGGGTCTCCCTTTTTCAGAAGAGCTGTAATATTGGCTCTTTTCCAGATATCAGGCACAGTTTTAGTCGACAATGAGAGGTTGAAAAGTTTGCAGAGGGGTTCTCTTATTTCATTTTTATTGATTTCAAAAGTTTGCCATTTATTTGATCAGATCCATTTGCTTTGCTGGTGTAAATAGATGATATTATGTCTTTAACTTCTTGTGGATCTAGTGTAATGTGATTGAGTGAATGTGGATTTTGATAAAGAGTAGGAAAATGTGCATTTGTGCTGTCAAGGTGCGATTGCTTTATGAAAAAATCATTTAAACAGTTTGCTTTGTCCATGGGGGTCAAGCAAGGAACACCATTATTGATAAGAGGTGGTAGGCTACTGTTACCATTTTTTCTTTTTACATGTGAGTTGACAAGATGCCAACAGTCCTTTGTGCGGAAATTTTCAGAACTGTTAATTTGACTATCTAATGTTTGGTAATATTCTAATTTCCATTTTCCAATTGGTTTCACATACTGGTTTTTAATGGTCTTTCCAATCAATTTCAGAATTCGATCTGACAGCTTTCTTACGAACTCTATTCTTTTTTCTACTCATGTTTCTGATTGTGTTA
Source organism: Nipponacmea schrenckii (assembly GCA_030562195.1). Classification (NCBI taxonomy): domain Eukaryota; kingdom Metazoa; phylum Mollusca; class Gastropoda; family Lottiidae; genus Nipponacmea; species Nipponacmea schrenckii. The sequence goes on from CM060199.1 coordinate 25,475,274, forward strand.
TTCATCCAAATTGTATCTCTAGGTCTAAAGGATTGCAATTCTTGTCAACTCGCCTGAAAAAATTGTTGTAGAATTGTCAATATCATTCTCACCAACAAGTGTGTTCCAATGCTACACGAAATAGCCTGTCTCCATTGTCATAGTCCGTCCCATTATAATCCCATACCTGTCTTTGAAATGAATGAAGTCTTGGGTTTTTAACTGACAATGCACAGGGCAATGATCACTACAGAAATTTGCTGAGATTCCAAAATTAGAAATTAGACTGGGACAATTTGTCAAAATTAAATCAATAAGGGTTTCTGAGTTGTCTTTGTAACGCGTAGGTTTATCTATAATTTGTTTGAAGTTATAAAGGGTCATAGCATTATGAATAAATGAATTTGAAATGGTCAAAAGTCAATGTTAAAATCTCCAAATTTCAAAATATTATTTATAGGATCACTTGCTGCACGGGAAATAGAATCGAAAATTGCAGTATTTACATCAGATGGTGCCCTTGGAGGTCTACAAAAGGTGCCAATTAAAAACAAAATATCACTGAGTTGAACTTCATTCAATATGCCCTCTGCATTATCAGTTTCTAAGTCAAGCCTCCTTTTAATGAAAAAGTTGTTTCGAACATAAAGTGCTACTCCCCCACCCTTCTTGTCCGTCCTGTCTTTTTTTTATTGGTGCCTTAAAACCTGAGAAAGAAAGGGTGCTGGAATCGATTGTTTTGTCAAGCCATGATTCAGTAATTAGAATGAAGTCATACTTTTCAGTGAGGGTACTTTCAATGATATCTCTCCTCTTTTTCTTCATTATACTTCTTGCATTGATATGCACGAAGAGACATTTATCTGTCGATAAATAGATCCCGGATTTGACTCGATATCTCCTGAACATAACAAAACTAATGAGAAATATGTAGAAAAGATAAAATATAAGCAGGTTAAAATTGAAATGTTTTTGCTATATGGTATTTTGTAGGTGTTACATAATGTAGAGGAATGATTTGTGAACAGTATAGTAATATAATTTAGATTAGCAGCATATTTATAAGTATGCGAGAATGATAAAAGAGATTTGTTTGGTTGGAAAGTAATATATACATAATATATACAACTATCTACAAGTCCGGTGCTTAGTATAATCAGTAGCAAGAGAATAGGGACATGTAGAGCTCTACCAAAACAAATAAGTTACACAAGCAGTGTCACAAATTAGTAAAGTAACCGTATTGTTAATAAGGTCAAACATTCCAATCATTGAATTAAATTTAAATGAACTAACATTATAACTGTATAACTATAGCCTGTTATGTTATTAATAGTATACATGATATAGACATACTTGTTTTTCACTAGGTCAAACATTCCAATCATTGAATTAAGTTAAAATGAACTAACATTATAACTGTAAAACTATAGCTTGTTATGTTAATAATAGTATACAAGATATAGACTCGCATGTTTTTCACTAGGTCAAACATTCAAATCATTGTCTTAAATTTAAATGAACTAACATTATAACTGTATAACTATCCCAGCAAACGTCGCAACGTCGGGCCGACATTGGCTCAATCTCGTCGGCTCCGGTTTACTATCTCTCCCCGATATCGGCCCGACGTCGGATATATATGAACTAATTGAAATCGATTTTGACGATGTCGGCCCTATGTTGGACCTCTTTTGGATATCGATGATCTATCAAACCCTGTGGTCCGAAATCTTGCCGACGTCGGGTCGTTAGCGATTCACGACGGCCATCCGATATGCACATTCCTATCTTAACTGATCTCAAATCGACATCTGGGTGATGTCGGCGTTGCGTTATGGATAGATGAACGCTTTGAGGATATAAAGCCTAAGTCGGGCCTATCTCAGACATTGGTGATCTATCTATCGGGTCGAAATCTTGCCGACGTCGGGTCGTTAGCGGATTATGTTTGCCATTGATATGCACAATTATATCATAACTGATGTGAAAACGGCATCTGGGCGATATCGGTGTTGCGTTTTGGATAGATGAACGATATGGCGATATAAGACCTATGTCGGGCCTATTTCAGATATCAATGATCTACCTTGCAATATGGGACCGTAATCTTGCCGACGTCGGGTCGTTAGCGGTTCACGACTGCCAACCGATATGCACATTTCTATGATAACTGACGTTAACACGATTTCTGGGCGCATTCTCCACTAAAGGGACATAATTCAACATTTTTCTGTCTAAGAGGCCGTACTGCTCTAAATCTATGGAAGACCAAACAGCTCAAAATTCAATGTTCTTATTTCTTAATTGCATTGAATTGTTCTAATTTCCTAATTGCTAATGCCTAATTTCAATTTATAGATTCTTATTTCTTCATTTGAAAGCTTATTTGAACATTTGTATATAAAATTAAACATTAGTATACAAAATTAAACATTTGTATGCAAAATTTAACATTTGTGCACCAATATTTGAATTTGAAGTTTAAAACTGTAATAAGTAAAGTAAAATCAACTTTGGTAGTAAGAATTCAACATTTGTCTGTCATCTATTTTAACGTTATTTTCTGTAATATTAATAGCATAACAGCAAATCTTTACCAACAATTATGTGTTATAAAATTTCAAATTACAAAACCTTGCTCAACCAATTGCAAAGACACAAATCTGCAAATACAAATGTCCAAAAACAAATCTCTAAAAACATTTCTCCAATTACAAGTCTACAACTTTCTAACAGCATCATTATGACGTTAGGCGGCGCTCTCAACTGCATAAGGGGGGCATAAAAATAAGAAACAGACTATAGCCAAGTGTTGTGTACCTAACCGAAAGTAGAGTTTCCGAATGCACATGTGGATTTTTTAATAGATCATTTAGGCCTACATATCATCATGTGTGACATTTCAGATCACACACTCATACAGCAAATGAAAAACCTCTTGCGAGAAAAAATTGTGAAAATTATTCATTCACTTGAAAATTACGAGCAACAGCCAGGAATTCTAACGGATATCGATGTTTGCATGGACATGATCACTCAGCTGTCTGAAATTATTATCGAAAGATTGCCATCAGACGCCGAAGTAGAAAATATGGATAATGTAGTGGAATGTTTCCAGCAAGGATTACTATTTTTTTCAGGATTTCCTAAATATTCAAATGGTTGACAAAAAACACCCTCCGCTTCTTTATTCAGGGAGTGTGGGCAGGCCAAGTTACTTGATTTCTAAGGAATGTTTGGAGGAACTATTAGAATGTGATTTTAATATATCAGAGATTGCCAAATTGCTAAATGTGAGCATAAGCACAATTAAAAGGAACCTAACCCAAAATGGACTTTCAGGGAGACTTTATAGTGATATTAGTGATCAAGCACTACAAAGTATGATTAAAACCCTCAAAAATCAATCCCCTGATGCAGGCGACGGGACTATAAATGCTCTGCTGCGTGATAAGGGACTAAGAGTTCAGAGAGCCAGAACACAACAATGTTTAAAAACTGTTGATCCTGAAGGTGTCCTTTTCAGACGCCTCTTCTTCAGTGTAAGGCGTGTTCAGCGCAGATGCTACAGTGTGCGAGCACCCAGAGCTTTATGGCATATAGATGGTAACCACAAACTAATAAGGTAGGTAGGCCTACTATACTTAGTTTCTTATTTTAATTGTAATTCATACATATAGGCTGACAGTTTGTGCAATATATTGTCACTTTAAAACACAGTGGTATTATAATAGTATATATTCATCTTTCTTGGTTATAATGTAACCCTAACATATTTTCTAGACCACCTTTTCCCTTATATCCATTAATTATGTTAACTTATTCTTGTAATTCTTCATTATTTTTATAATGGAGGTTTGTAATTCATGGTGGTATCGATGGATACTCAAGACTTCCTGTATTTCTAGTTGTGAATACAAACAATAAGGCTGATTCCGTTCTCCAAGCATTTATCACAGCTATAGAAGAAGGGGGCATACCAGAGAAAGTGAGGTCTGACAAAGGAGGAGAAAATGTGAAATTTGCCCAGTTTATGCTTGAGAATAAAGGAATAGGAAGTTTTATTTCAGGCAGAAGTGTACATAATCAACGGTATGTATTCATTTGGAAAAAATTGTTAGTTATATCTTATCTTTGTAGATTTTCTGTTTCTCACTGCCAAGACCCATTTGCATCATGGAATTTAACAAAATTATCATTGAATTATCATGCTGAACATGTTGCTTTTCTAAAACATATAATTCATGCTCATGCTACTTTGATTTGTGTGGATGTCTCTATAGGTAGCTACTGAAATGATCAGATCAGAATTATCTATATATTTCCAGTATTGAAAGACTATGGAGTGGATGCACATCTATCTATTATCAACTGTTTCATTATATGGAGGATCAAAATATTCTGAACATAGATGATGAGCTCCACATGTATGCCTTGCACTTTGTATTTCAAAGAAAAATTCAGCAACATTTCGATGAATTCAGATCTGCTCTTATGAGAAGACCAATAAGAACATCACACAATAAAACCCCATTACAGCTTTGGATCCAAGGGCAGATGGATGACCATGTGGTACATTTAAATCAGGTAATTATTGATTAAATAACTCTATTACTTAAAGATGCTTTCCCTTGTTTTGCATGATGAAAATGAAAATTCTAATACTTATATAAATGGAAAGTAGAGGTGTTCTAATGACTTGGAAAAATACTAGTTTCTCTCACAGGTCCTTTTTTAACTCATAATTAGGAACAGAATATGATCATGTTGTGGTGCCAGAAACAATTCTTACACCAATTGTAGCATTAATACCAGATGAACTTGAAGCAATTCATGACAATCATTCACAAAATTTTGGTATTGATCAGTTTTTACAGACGGTTCAAATTTTAACTGATCAAAATTGATGAATACCTGTTTATGGAAGCATATAGTTTATTTTTAAAGTAGACATCATGAAAATACAGTATGTAACAATACAATGGCAATTTTTTTTAAGAATTATCTGGGAATGAAGGCAAACATTTTTCTGTCAAGGGCAATTAATAAATATTGTCTTGTAATAGCCTAGGAATGTAGGATATAACTTACAATACTCTGTTGTTTTGCTACAAGAACATATCAACCAATATCTTAATCTAAAAGATTATATCACTGCACACTATATCTAAACTGTTTACATCATAAATAAGAAGATAAAATGTGAATCTCAACTTGACTATAAAACCATATTGGTTTTGCTAATAATGAAAATAATAAATTGTCAACAGCTTTTGCCAAATTGATCTCATATCAAAAATGTATGAAATAATATTGCTCAAATTGTGAAAAGTAAAACTTTGCACCCATGTTACACGTTTAAATACAATCCCTAGAACTTTTACTCTTAAGCAGAAATTAATGAATCTAATTAACACATCCAGAAATTATATACCTAATCAATTTCCTACTTAAAGGGAAACAGTCCTCTATTTAATCGATGGTTCAACTTATAGATTGTTTTTTTCCTCATCTCAACTCACCCAGCAGAATAAAAATCGGTTGATTGTAAGCCGAGTTATGTCCTTAAATACACTAAATAATGTCAGAGGATGTGACATCATTCTTAGTTTAGTCACAAATAACAAGTCTAATTTGTGCAGCCGGGCTGGTTGTTGCGACAAAACTAAGAACTAAGAATGACCTCACGTCCTATGTCATTATTTAGTGTATTAAAGGGCATAACTCAACTTACAATCAACCGATTTTTATTCTGCTGGGTGAGTTGAGATGAGGAAAACACAATCTATACCAGGGCTTGCCAGGCAAGGTAACATACGCCCACTGGCAGTTTTGTTAACGTAAATGAAACAGACTTTGGTATGAAGCATTATTTTGTTTTTTCATTCAAGAATCATATTGCTTTCACTAAGTCAAGGGCAATAACTCAAAATCTGTTCATTCGATAATTTCCATACATGCATACCAAGCTTCATTAGGATTGGATAAAAACTTTAGCCTCTATCGTGGATACAACCCAAATTTGACGCGTTTTTACTAAGTCAAGGGCAATAACTCAAAATCTGTTCATCTGATAATTTCCATTTTCGAACTTGACTGAGATCTGATCAATATATACATGTATACCAAGTTTCATTAAGATCGGATAAAAACTGTAGCCTCTATGTGGATACAACCCAAATTTGACGTGTTTTTACTAAGTCAAAGGCGATAACTCAAAAACCCTTCATGCGATAATTTCCATTTTCGAACTTGTCCGAGATATCATCAATACATACATGTATTCCAATGTTCGTTAAGATCGGATAATAACTGTAGCCTCTATTGTGGATACAACCCAAATTTGACGCGTTTTTACTAAGTCAAGGGCAATAACTCAAAAACCGTTCATGCGATAATTTCCATTTTCGAATTTGACCGAGATATCATCAATACAAACATGTATACCAAGTTTCATTAAGAGTGGATAAAAACTGTAGCCTCTATTGTGGATACAACCTTAATTTGACGCGTTTTTACTAAGTCAAGGGCAATAAATCAAAAACCGTTCATGCGATAATTTCCATTTTCAAAGTTGACCGAGATCTCATTGATATATACATGCATACCAAGTTTCATTAAGATCGGATAAAAACTGTAGCTTCTATTGCGCCTACAAGCCAAATTTGACGCGTTTTTACTAAGTCAAGGGCAATAACTAAAAAAACGTTGATTCGATAATTGCCAAATTCGAACTTGATGGAGATCTCATCAATATATGAATGCATACCAAGTTTCATTAAGATCGGATAAAAACTGTAGCCTCTGTCGCGCCTACAAGCCAAATTTGACGCGTTTTTACTAAGTCAAGGGCAATAACTCAAACACCGTTCATTCGATAATTGCCAAATTCGAACTTGACCAAGATCTCATCAATATATAGATGCATACCAAGTTTCATTAAGATCAGATAAAAATTGTAGCCTCTATTGTGCCTACAACAAATGTGAACGGACAGACCGACGGACGGACGGACGGACGGACGGACGGACGGACAGACGGACGGACAGGTCCACATCTCCATGTGGGCGCATAAAAATGAATCATCGATTAAATAGAGGACTGTTTCCCTTTAAGTTGTCATTTTGAATTCTTGAGTGATGTATTCACTTCTATAAATTTTCAATACACAAAGTATTTAAAATACACTGAGTTTTAACTGGTTCCATGAACGACTTTAGCCTCGATCACAAAGTTGCACATTATTGACATCTCGAGATGTTCAAGACTATCGTTTAATTAGAAGTTTATCTATTTACCAAACGCCGCCTATTTCCACCGAGTTTAAAAGCTAGCTTTCATTTGGCCCCCGATAAATTGCCGAACGCAAAAAGAGGGGTTTTCGGTTCCCGAACCATAACGGTTCCGCAATTTTACAAGTGGAAACACTAAAAAGCTAGCTTTAAAGCCGGCTTTTTGCCCAGTGGAAACACAGTTATAATACGTCCACATATTCATGTGGGCGTATAAAAGTGTGCTCTAAAATTGTAACACATACTTGAAACAGGACTGATCTGAATATCGAACAAAAAACTTTTGTTACATAACATACGGATAATTTTCTGACCAAATCTTTAAAAATCATAGCATTTTATTAAATAAAAAGACTAAACATTCTAAGCTTTTCCAAAATAGGTATTTGAAAACGAATAATCAAACATATTAAAAATTTTCTCTTGATCACCAATTTTCCCTGGCAGGTACAATGTACATGTACATGTACTGCTGGTTGCCAAATATGATTCTCCGTCAATAAAGGAAATGGATGGTTGATGTCTAAATCCTAGTAAAGGCTGAACTTCTATACCCGTAACAAATCTAAGAACATCTTCAAGCGCTACAGATCCACGTCTGTGAGCTAGAAAACAAATAACAAAATGTAAAGGAACAGTCGTGGCATTTTACAACAGAAAACAACCACATGACAACAATAGAAGTCCAAACAGTATAAGATAGCTTGCCAGGCAAGGTAACATACACCCACTGGCAGCTTTTTTAAAGAAACAGTTTACCTATCAAGAATTGTGCCCTCTAGCTAGGGTGTTAACAAGTAAAAACAAGGGCAATAATTCATAGTAAATATTTTTTGATTGCAGTGTTTTTTCGATAGGGTTCATCCTACGGCAACAACAGACATTCAAACCAAATCCATCAAGAATCGTGCCCTGTAAATTGAGTTTTAGATGGATGGACAAACAGACCAATGGCAATGGGTTACAACAATATACTTGGTTTAAAGGGAAAGTCCCAGTTGTTTATTGGTTTAAAAAGGTCCATTTATGTGTTAAAATATTCCAAAGGTACATCTTCATTAAATTCACATAATGATTTTGATTTAATTTAAATGTCCCTTTCTAGACATGTATATTCAATGTTTCACACTTTCAGCAAAAATCTCAGTTGAGATTTTAACTTTGAAATGCCAATTTCTCAACTTTAAGTGAAAAACTTTTCCAAAGTTTTAACCAAAATCAATTTTTCAGACTAAAAAAATTTATGTTCATGCAAATTTTTGAGAGACTATCCACAAAACATTTGAAGTTCAAAGAAATTTTCTTTTTGCTTATATACACTATGTTGAACAGTGAATTCTGACATTGTTGTACTAATCTTTATTAACTCACCAGCTACTTCCTTTAAGTAGTCAAGAAAATTTCGATACATTTTCTTTTCGGCCAGATAAGTATTTGAGCCTTCCTCAGAAAACTGAGGTTTGAAGAGCTTGGTCAAATATCCATAGGTAATTGGTGCAGGTTCTACTTCATTAAATAAACTGCATAGTTGTTGTTTTTCTCTGCACAGCTAAATAAAGAATCAAAGAACTTATATCTCTACTCATGTAAGGCTGCATTTCCATGAAGCTTCACACCACTATGTAACACTGACATCAAGCTTCGTGCTTCATTATGTATTTTGACTTTGGTCGAAAACGTATTGTAATCGTTCGGGTTATTATATCCTTTTTGCGATTCTCGGATGAGTTTGCAGACAAACTGGTAAAAGGTACAGAAATTCTAAATCTACAGTTGATCTTAGAATGATTTCTATTATCAAATAAAACAAAACCGGAAGTTCTATCTCCGACCGGAGAGAAGTCGAGGTTTTTTGCTTTAACACGTTTATTTCAGTTCGATTTCGACCGGATTTTCAGATTTGAAAACTTCAATGTATTTGTCAACTAAAAATTATAGGTTTTATGCAATTCGGTTAAATCTTTTACCCTTGATTTGCAATTCAATATTCAAGGGTCATCGGCAAAAATTTCAGACCGTGATTTCTCGTTTAATATACATGGTAAAATTTTGAAACTTTACCAGGTGATAGGCAATATGATTATAATTTTTGAAAAATTTTGAAAAAAAATTCGACTTCCGGTTTAGCCTCAAATGACCTAATTACGTAACTTCCGGTCTATAACAGCTAGGTGAAAAGTGAAAACTGTTTTATAAATAACTTGTCAATAGTAATCGATTTGACCTAAATAATTAGGTCAAGCTGCCATATCGGCTGCCATTTTGAATTTTCGTTACAATTCTTCAAACCGAAATTTAGACACTACTGATAAGACCGATTTTGATGAAATTTAGCACATAGGCCTACATACATTGGATCATTATCTACCTTTTCTAGGAAACCGATTTATAAATTTCGTTTTTTTTTTCGAATTATTCATATTTCGATTTTTTCAAAATTAGGTCACTTTAACGGCTACGGAAGGTGTGACCCACTTAATTGACCTTGAAAATTAGGTCAAATAATATTCAATATATTGTCTACAAGTAGGTATTTTTTAGTTTGGCTTACTTAAAAAATTCATACAGATAAGTGTACTAAAATACAGCAAAAATTGATAATTTTCATATTTTCGCCATCTTTAACCGTTACGGAAGTTGTGACCTAATTATTTTATGATTTTGAAAACTAGGTCAAATGATATTCAATATATTGTCTAGATGTAGGTCATTGCAAATTTAGCCTACATCCTATTTTAAGGCTGTCGAAATACGTTCATAATTGTAAGCAATTCTAGTTTTTCTTATAATCATCCATCCTTTTCAGTTCACATATTGTCAAAAAATGAACATGCACACTTTGCCGTTTCTTGTCTCTTCTTGCGTGAAGCAGGAAGTCGTATTTAAACATAATACCTCTAAATCATGACCAGTCCACGCGTGAAGTGGGAAGCTCTATGGAAACTCAGCCTTTTGTACAAGTTTTAAAGACAAATTAGCTTTACCGTCAATGATTATAAATAAATCTGGAATAACATACAGAAGTACATTCATACATGAAGGTCATCTCAAATAAGATCTACCTGAAAAATGCCAATCCTCTTCAACCCCTTTAAAAAGTCTCTTTCCTCATCATTACATCCTTCATTCTTAATTATTTCTTCAAAATTTGTGAAAAGTCGTGGAATGGTTCCGCCTTCCAATAATGATAAACCTGAATTAAAAAGACATCATAATAAAATAAGTAAAACAACCATAAATCAAAATCACAATCCACAAGAATCATCCATATTCAGACTTTAATGTTAATAACAATGAGCCAACCAATATGGCAGCACTCTGTGTTTCTCAAAAAGTTAGCATGTTCTGCTTCATGCAGGACATCCGTCATTGTGATTAACATCTGGAATATAACAAATCAATAATCATAGAAGTTACTGACATACCATATTTGTCTAAAATATTGTAATGACATGCATAGAATTTCTTAATTGTGACTTAAGTCTGTTATAAACATAGCATTCTTGTTTAAAGATACCTTTTCTTGTTATTCATGGTCAAATCAAGCTTACTAATTAATAAATTAGTGTTCCTAATGAATCATCCATGCATTCATAAGTTCATAAACCTTATGTGGAACTTCCACAGAGGAAGCAATGAAGACGTGTGGAATCCATTTGCTTTCTGTGGCGAAGTCCATGTTTGTTCACGTGACTAAAAGGACGTCACAAATTCAATAATATCTTGTGCTGTATTTATAAGACTGGGTGACCGTGTCAAGTTTTGTTTTGGTTCTGGTGGAAGGATTGGGAATTCCCTTGTAATTAGGCTGATTAAGAGTTTATTAAGGACTTTACAGACAAATTGGTATTTTTCTCATTCATAAGAACAGCTCTACTTCTGATTTATATAAATATTAGAGGCCCAATAATGGAATAAATATATTAATAAATAAATAATAACGAAGATAATATTTCTTTTAATATTGATTTTAATTTACACCTACCTGCAACTGTTTCTGCTATTTCAAATTTTCTTTCCTTTAAGAACATCATATAATTTTCTTTTCCAATAACATCCTCATTAACTAATTTTCCTTTGGTAAATAATTTCTCTTTAATTGAGTGCATGGCCAAAGTTAGAAATTCCCTTCTCGGACCACCATAGTCTACAGCCTCTTCCCCCATGAATGTGACTTCTAGCGGAATTTAAGATCATCTTCTCGACCCATCTCCGAAAAAATATCTTCAAATATGTTCTGTCTATCAACAACAACACCAAATCTGATAATTTCCTTACTTGAACTAGCATCAACTTGCTCCATCATATCAATATCACCATCAAAAATTTTTTCAATATAACTATTTAAAATTAATATGCTTTTTTCAATTCCCTTCCTGAAAAAAACATGTAAGCCAGCATTACTACTCCAATCTTGAACATTGAACATATTCTTAACTTGAAAGAGGGTGTAAATTTCATGTAAATAAAATCCTTGTTAAATATTTTTGTATGAATTCAATGATGACATACTTCAATTTGCTATCTCTCAACTTTATGGTTAGTATGTTACCTCTGGGCCTCTATTATTTTGAAACTATATTCATCATTATTTACCCATTTCCTTTCAAGATTTTTTTTACTATACTTGTTTTATGGATTTTTGGGATAGAACAAACAAAGACCTCCCAATCAATTGACAACTTTTCACTCATAAATAAAATCCAACTGACTAACTTACATTTCTTTCAGTGTTTTTGAGACACACTTAGATACATGATCTGAAGGTCAACAGCTTGGCCTAATGAAAGAAACAAAATTAATGGTATATCAATTGGTATTAAAAGAAGAATAATTAACAGCTTTCTGAGCTTACAACAATCTATGACAATAAAAGATAGTGATGGCCAATCGTGATACGCCCACATTAAAATGGCAGCCAATTTGTCCAGGGGGTTGACAAGAGCTATCAGAAACAAAACGTTTTTTTCTGATTTTCAATTACTAAGTTTTGTCAATATCCTTCAAGAAACCAACTCTCTATCATGTCAACTAAGAATGGAACAAGACCAATAACTCAAGTTTTTTTTAGATTGACTTGATTTTCCTTAGGGTTTATCCTAGAGCTATTACAAACACACCAAGTCTCTATCGTGTCCACAAGGAAATTAAAGGACAACAGCAATTACTCATAGTAAATATATTTGTTGATTGGTTCGATTTTCAAAAGGCCTCATCCTTGAGTTATTACAGACAACCACACCAAATTTGTTAAAAATCCATCAAGAAACAAGCTCTCTGTCAAGTCCACAAAAAATCCTGGGCAGAAAATGTGATCGCGATCTCAGGAACAAGGGAAATTTTTTGATTGGCCTAAATTTAAATAGGCTTCATCCTTGAGTTATCACAAAAATTCAGCGCCATGTTCCATCAAAATCCTTCAAGAACTCACCTCTCTATAGCGTTCACAAGGAATTCGAAGACAAGGGCAATAACTCATAGTAAATATTTTTTGATTGGCTTATTTGTGAATAGGCTTCATCCTTGAGATGTTACAAAGACTCACACCAAGTTTTGTCAAAATCCATCAAGAAATGCGCTCTCTATCGTGTTCACAACAATTGTGGACGGACAGACGGGGGCGACGACTATAGACGCCCACATTAATGTGTGGGCGTATAAAAATAATCATGTAGAGTAATTTGATTTCACAATATTCTACCATCGGGGAGTCTTAATGTAAGAGACAACAGCTTTAGACATGTTTAAGTTAATACTTACTTGTCATCAACACTTTCTGAATTAGTTGAAAAGGCACGGACATCAAAATTAACATCATCACTTGAGACAGAAAAAGAAAAGAAACAATCATTCCATAAGCATCTAACATTGAAATAATATTGGGTAAATATTTCTAAATAAAGACAAGGACAATGAAAACATAACGTATCTGTGTATATATTATACTTATTTTTACCTTAAGCTAAGCATTATTTATTGTATTTTGTATGTAACCACTAAAAATTATTACCTTTCTTTGTCATTTTCTTCAGGCCTTACTTCACTTTTTATTTCAACAACCTCACCACATACAGCAGCATGACTTTCAATTAAACTTTCATCAAATTTCTCTCCACAAACAGGGCATGGCAACCTATAAAATATAAAATACCAGAATTTTTATTCAGTTATTTTCCTCCACCCTCTCTCATTTGCTGGATAAAGCATTCAATTTCGCCTGGTAGAATCATAGCTAGAATAACTCACAGTTGACAAAAGTTTAGGTAGTTATCATTCACAAGCATCTATGGTATTTGTCATAATATTACCTATAACTTGAAATAGATTCACCCAACCTTTCACCCCTCCATACTATAGTATTATAATAGACTATTCCATGTATATATTGTCATGCACTGTATTATTCACACTCTCTCTATACACCACTCAGAATAAACATCAACACCCCATACCATGTGTTGTTACTTCTGCCTTATTAAATAATGGGTTTGATATCAACCAAAAGATATTACATGGTGTCAGAAGTGTAGTCAGATCAACAGAACCAAGAACCAGCCAAGACAGAAAGAAAGAAAAAAAACTGTATTCACCAAACACTTAAACCAAGTGAGCAGAAATCAAGATGGCTGAATTGACTGGTATTCAGATACCAACAATGGACTGGGAAAGTGAAAATCTACCTACAACATTTGAAAGATTTATGCAGTACTGTCAACTGATATTTGATGGCCCACTACATGAGAAGTCAAAACAACAAAAAGTCACCTACATTCTACTCTGGACTGGACAGAAAGGTATTGAAATTTACAATTCTTGGAATTTTGATCGAGATGAAGACAAACACGACCCTGAAATAATATGGATGAAGTTTCGCCAACAACTTGAACCAAAATCAAATCATCGACTAGCCAGGCTCAATCTTCGTCACTTCCGACAAGGGGAAAACCAAACCGTAGACGACTTCATCACAGCATGCAAGACCCAGGCAACCAAATGTAAATTTCGAGACGAAATTGAAACAAACGAAAGAATAATCGAGCAGCTTATATTTGGAACCAGACACAAGAAGATCCAAGAAAAACTCATTGGAACTGATGACAGACTGACACTTGACCAAGCACTCGATGTAGCCAGAACATACGAAGCAGCAATTACACAAATGAACCAAATGGAAAAATCTACCCGGACTGAAATACATTCCACCACGAAACAACCGCCTACTAAACCATACCAGAATAGGAACAACCCAACCAAATGCGGTAACTGCGGAGGAGACCATCCACGTGATAAAAGATCATGTCCTGCATTCAACACTACTTGTTCCAAATGTGGTATACCAAACCACTGGGCAAAAGTTTGCCGAGGACATGCAAGAAATGCTTACCAATCTAGGCGCACCCGTGGAAACAGTCAGAAAAGATACCAGAGATCAACAAATCGAGACGGAAGCATCTCAAAACAGAGAAACCATACCAGAAAACAATTCCACTCCTTAGAGAATGAAGAACCACTCAACGAACTTGAGAATTTGTCACTCTACTCCATCACTTCAGATCAAAGAGATGAGATCTACGCAACATTAGAATTGCCAGAATTTCCACCAAACACTACCATGAAAGGAAAAGTAGACTCAGGCGCTCAAGGAAACCTCCTACCACTTAGAACCTTTAGGAAAATGTATCCAAACCAATTTGATAAAGATGGATCACCAACCAACCTAACACCAAGTTTAACCAATCTCATATCATATGGTGGAAACAAGATTCACCACTACGGAACCACTGAAATGCAATGCAGACACAAGGGGATAACTGCACCAACCAAGTTCTTTGTAACCGATGACATAGGACCAATCATCATTGGACTTCAGTCTTCAAGAACCTTGGGTTTGATCACCATGAACTGCATGATTGAGAAAACTACTTCACTGCCACCTATAAGAGATAAAGAACAACTCATCAACCTGTATCCTGATAGATTCACTGGTATCGGAGAATTCAGGGGAGAATACAACATAAAACTGGATCCTAATATACCACCAGTAGTTCACGCACCACGAAAAGTCCCGCTGACATTGAGAGACGATATCAAGAATGAATTGGATGATATGGTAAAGCTAGGAGTCATTCGAAGAGTAACGGACGAACCAACCGATTGGGTAAATTCCTTGGTATTTAGAAGGAAAACCAACGGACGTCTTCGACTATGCCTTGACCCAAAAGATCTGAACCAAGCGATCCGAAGAAACCACCATGTAACCCCTACCATTGAGACTCTTCTACCAAAATTGAATGGTGCTACGGTATTTTCAATACTTGATGCTAAACATGGTTATTGGAGTGTAGTATTGGACGAGCAGTCAAGCTATTATACTACCTTCAACAGCCCATTTGGACGATACAGATCCTTACGAATGCCTTTTGGTCTCAAGATGAGTCAAGATGTTTTTCAACAGAAAATGGACCAAATCTTAGAAGACTGTCCTGGAACCATCAGCATAGCAGACGACGTTTGTGTTTTCGGAAGAAACACGGAGGAACACGATGCCAACCTGCACAGACTGATGACCACTGCCAAAGCCAATGGACTGATCTTCAACCCAGAAAAATGTAAGATTAAACAACCGCAGATCACATTCTTTGGCCTCATATTTAGCAAAGAAGGCATGAAGATATCGGCGCTAGAGAAAATGTCACCACCAACTGACGTAAAATCATTACAAACCTTCCTAGGATTAGCAACCTATATGGGACCATTCATACCAAACTTAGCAACACTAGCAGCACCATTGAGAGAAATAACCAAGAAAGAGTCAGAATTTACATGGAATGCTTCACACCAAAAAGCTTTCAATGTTATAAAGAACAGCATATGTAAAGAAGTAACCTTAGCATATTTCGATACAAACAAGGATGTCATTCTACAAGTAGATGCCTCAACTAGAGGACTTGGAGCTGTACTGATACAGGAGAACAAACCTATTGCTTTTTATTCCAAAGCCCTAACAGATGTCGAAAGCAGATATGCAAACACAGAAAGAGAAATGCTTGCAGTTGTATATGGATGCGAAAGATTTCACACCTACCTTTATGGCAGACCATTCATTGTAGAAAGTGACCACAAACCACTACAAAGTATTCATCTGAAACACCTAACTGCAGCACCACCCAGGTTACAACGTATGTTATTAAGAATTCAACCGTACGACTTGACCATAAAATATAAGCCAGGAAAAGATTTATTACTCGCTGACGCATTCTCTCACCACAAGAAAGGGAACCTATACAAGGTATGGATGTTCAGATACATACTGTTATGACCAACTTTTCAACTAACAAGTTAGACCACATTAGAGATGAAACTGCATCAGATCCTGAATTGGCACCTCTAAAAGAAACCATTTTCAATGGCTGGCCTGAACGTCAAGCAAATCTACCGAAACCACTTATACCATACTGGTC
Organism: Nipponacmea schrenckii; assembly: GCA_030562195.1. Lineage (NCBI taxonomy): Eukaryota > Metazoa > Mollusca > Gastropoda > Lottiidae > Nipponacmea > Nipponacmea schrenckii. The sequence goes on from CM060199.1 coordinate 25,492,009, forward strand.
ATATAGAGACGAACTTGCAGTAGAAAATGGTATAATTCTAAAAGGTCACCGAATCATCATACCTAAATCATTACAGGCAGAAATCTTAGAATACACATGGCACACCAGGGAGCAGAGAAGTGTAAATTGAGAGCGAAAACATCAGTCTTCTGGAGAAACATCAACCAAGAAATAGAACAACTAGTCTCCAACTGTACACTATGTCAAGAATACCAAACATCACAGCCAAAGGAACCACTTATTCAACACTCTGTACCAAACCAACCATGGCATACCTTAGGAACTGACATATTCTACTTTGACAACGATGAATATCTCATAATTGCAGACTACTACAGTAAATTTCCAATCGTCAGGAAGATACCTAAAGGGCAGAGTACTGGTTCCACTATAGTCACTATAACCAAACAAGTTTTCACAGAACATGGAATACCACAGAAAATGATGAGCGACAATGGACCACAATTTACTAGTCAAGCTTACCAACAGTTTTCCAGAGACTATGATTTTGAACACATAACCAGTTCACCTCATTATGCCAGAAGTAACGGATTTATAGAAAGACAAATACAGACTATAAAGAAAATCATGAAGAAAGCTACTCAAACAAAGAGCGACATACTAATGGCACTTTTATGTCTTAGAGCAACACCTATTGACCACCATTTACCATCAGAACTTACCTGCAGAACTACTAAACAGAAGAAAATACAGAACAAATTTACCAATAGTTAATACCAATACACAAGATAGAATGGTAACAGAAAGATTAATAGAAAGACAAGAAGCTCAAAAGAAATACCATGATAGACACGTAAGACCACTACGCCCTCTAACTTCTGGTCAATATGTCAACGTGCAAAACCCGAAAACACTTAAATGGGGACCTGCAGTAGTGGAAGAAAGACTTGGAGACAGGTCATATAAAATTGAACTACCTAATGGTCATACTGTTCGAAGAAATAGAACATTTTTGAAAGAACGAGGAAGTAAAAGAGTAAAGTTTGAAATTCCAGAAGAGCCAGATATAATAGTACCACTGACCAAATCACCAAACCAGATACCAACCCCTACTACCAAACTACAGATTGAAGGTCCAGAAAATAATAACCATTCAACCACAGAAACAAGTATACAAACCCGCTCTGGAAGAGTGAGCAGACCACCAAGAAGACTAGATCTTTAAAATATCATTATTGTATATATTCAAGTTTTGTACTGTGATATGGAAATACTAAAAGTAAAGACTGTGATAATTCTTTTTAGAAACATAAAAAACTTCATTTATGTATATATGTTCAGAAAGAAAAACTATATATTTTTAATTCATAATTTTTAAAGTAAAACTTCATTAAAGGAAAAAAAAAATATTTGTAAATTTAAACCTTATATCTAGATGGATATTCTTAACTTTTATTTATAGAAAAAGGGGGATGTCATAATATTACCTATTACTTGAAATAGATTCACCCAACCTTTCACCCCTCCATACTATAGTATTATAATAGACTATTCCATGTATATATTGTCATGCACTGTATTATTCACACTCTCTCTATACACCACTCAGAATAAACATCAACACCCCATACCATGTGTTGTTACTTCTGCCTTATTAAATAATGGGTTTGATATCAACCAAAAGATATTACAGTATTCAGGAACAAATTTTCACTTAGTCAAGATTGACAATCCCATTGAACGAAAAATTGTCAAATTAAAACACCAAGACAAAATCCTTTCATCGAAAAATCATTTTAGAGTATATTCTTAAGTTTGGAAGAAATGACCTGACACAAAGCTGAAGTGGAATAGAATTGTGTATTCAAATGTAGAAATAACAGTGTACATCAATATGCGTATGTAAAATTCTGATATTTAATACATGTAAAACATTTCGTGTTAGTGAAACAATTACTTTCTAACAGAACAATAAAACTGATAACTATTAAAAACATGTTAGTAACGTGTGCCAATTTTCTTCATGCAAATAATGATTACTACCTTTCCCTCCCCAAATTAAGGAGTGTGAAATTAATCAATGATTCAATAACAATGGTTTGTACATAATAAAAGAAAATTATCCAAACTAAAGAAAAGAAGATCTTTTAAAAATCTTGTAAAAAATACAAAAAAATGGAGGAAATCAACAATTCAAAATAATTCAAAGTTCGGCTTTACTTGACTGTCTTTTGCGAAATTTCAGTTGAATTTTCTGTTTCCTGTGAATATCAATATTTGATGAAAACTGGACTAAAAATTCTGACATAAAATGAGGTGTGATAAGACTATTTACAGAACTATACTATATTCAATACTTTCTCAAAGTTTATAACTTACAAACATGTTAAATACAAGAGCTTTAGATCATTTCATACCTGTTTACATCAATGACAGACATTCTATTGGTCTAAAGCTCGACAATCTGACCCCCCCCCCCCCCCCCAATTTAATTATCTATGAACGAAAACAATTTCGAACAGAAAACTTTCATAATAGATTTATAGATACACTGGTTACACAATCATAAAACATGGTGATGTTCAGTGGCATATGAAGAAATCATGCTACGATTACAATGTAAAAAAGAAAACTTACAGACTGGCACATAAATGAACATATAGGCTGTATTTTTCTCTTCTTTCTTTGAATATCCGGTAGGTAATCGTCAGGATACTGAAACAACATTATTTGAACCTCCAGTAACTAAGTTATAAATACTACATAAAATATACATATAAAACAAACATTGCATTGTTTTGACATGACACTTGTTAGTGTTGGTCAATAAATATAAACTAAAGATATGTTTAGGTTATTGATATAATATACAATTAAAAATGTGTCAAAATATTCAACTATTTCAAAGTGAACATTTTAATCTCCAAAAAGGTGTAAGAAAACTATTCTGATGAGAATGTTCAAATATACAATGCAAATGCTAAAAAGTCTTACCTGTTCCCTACACAAGTTGACATGTTCTCTTAGACTTGTTAAATTGACCTGTTTTAGACATATTTTGCACGTCTCTTTAACTGTTTCCTAAGGAATAAAACATCAAAATAATTTACTTTACCAGTATTACATTTAAGTTGACAACCAAATGTAAAGGTTCACTATTTCTAAGAATGGACATAGAAATTACAATAGGAAATTAGTCAATACAAGTGAAAATATCTGGCGACATCACAGAACCCTTGTACAGTTTGACTTTGAGTTACCGTATATCACAAAAAGTAATGTTAATTTTTAGTTCTTTTGCAAAACTACCCCATGTGTAGCCTCCTAATCAAAACGCTGCTGACAGTTTAACTACCACTGCGGTTGCTGCAATTCCACTAAAACTTACACGTTTCATGATGTCATTAGAGTTGATCTGCTAGAAGCTTCTAATGATAACTATGCAGTTCCCGTTTAATGACGTCATAAAATGTGTTAGTTTTTTAGTTAGAATTTGCAAGAACCACAGACATTGGAATGGCGCAATTGGATGCTATCAGCTTCCCTTGTACACATAAAAAGTTTAGAAAACCAACTTATGGTCCTTTTTGTTCTCTGAAAAAAAAGATGTAATTGTGAACAAATACCTCATCTGCATACTGAGTGACAGACATATCAAGGTTTTCTTGTATTGGTCTAATGTAACAGACCGCCTGCCCCAAATAGCTTTGAGCCAAATACTCGGACGAATAACCATTTCTGCTAGGTTTTATCAAAGTCAGCTCAGTTCTAGAGGTGCCTGAAGTCCTTAACAACTCCCAGCCCCCACATCCTTTCAACTTCGGATATGTATTCTCTATGTTATCTGTAAAAGCCTTGCAATCTTCTGATTTTTCAAATGTTATTTTCCTCTCCCCCAATCCGGCTTCAAACAGGCATTTTCGGTCTTCCCGAAATGGAATTTTGTCCTGAAATAAAAAAAAAACACCAATTTGAACATCAGACAAAATGGAATTCTTTAAATAAATCATCTACCAATAATATCTTTGGCAAAGGAGGCAAAATCAATGAGAATGAAATTTGATATAGCAGTATGTACAAGAGACCTTGTTTAATTATATTAGCAGATTTTTTGGAACACAAAATTAAATCCTCCAAGAAATTTAAAAAAATAAATTTCCTTACTTGATCTTTATCACCGAAACAAAAAAATCTGTGGGTCCAACTAACTTTGTTTTTTTCTGCCTGTCTTTGACCCCGATTACCAGTAGGCCTACCAGAATATGGCTGGAACAGCCTTCTCAATTCGTTTGATACAGGGGAAAATGAAGGAGCCCTACTGCTTTGTGATGTCGAAGCTGTCTGATCATGTAGACCAGATTGGTTTTCTCCAGACTCTGAAAAATATTAATCAAAAACTTAGTTGCACAACTTCATCATTTTTATACATGTTTGACTATGATCAACTTCTTAAAGTAAAGTTTTCCAGATGATAATATTAGGCCTACAGTAAGATAAACTATAAATGACATTTAGACATTCCTTTTTATGGTTTGATGTTTTGAACAAATGCATGTTGAAACGTATGATCATGTGGACATGTTACATGGCTTATCTGCCAGATATTAACTTTTTTCCTAAAGCGAAAACTTAAAAGTTAAAAAATCAACCTACGGCTACAGCAATAATATAATAATCATTCTGGACCTAGGCTTACTTATTCTTGAGACAGCGGTGGTCCAGTGGGTTAGGTGTTTGTCCGCTAACCTGAAGGTCCTGGGTTCAATCCCGGCAAAGACCGAGATTAACCTTCGGATTATTCAGCCCGGTCTCCCCTTGTCAGTGATGCAGGTCGGAGGGACTGACATGGATTGATGGAAAAAGCTCCTAGTTGTTCGGATGGGACAATAAACCGAGTCCCCGTGTGCTACAGGCTGTTCATGTTAAAGATTCCTTGACAGTTGGGAATCCAAAAAGATCAGGCTAATGCTGCTGCCCTGGCAAAATTCCCCTCATTGCACACTGCATGGCGTTGCCAGTCTTCATTAGCCAAAAAAGGTGCAGAAAAGTAGGACTCAAAAACCCCATTCATTTCATTTCATTTACTTATTCTTATTGCCAGTGAAAAAGTAGCCTACTAGTACTTATTATAGTACCGGTAGCAAGACCTAGTATGATTACTTGAATGACAGCTATCCTGCCTGAAAATATAGGCCTATCTACTCTGTGGTCATAATGAGTTCTAAATCTTAGATTGTCTTTGGTTGGTAGAAGCCAACCATTGAAAGAATTGGATCTACTAATCTAGTTGATTTACAAGAAATTAAACTTTTTACTCAATACACAGTCACAGACAATAGGCCTATGTTAACTACGTAAAGGTTTGTAGTTAGCATTAACTCACCCTTTAGTAGGTCCGCAGCTTTTTTCATTAATTCCAAAGCTTCTTTTTTCTTTGACTTTGGCGCATCCATGATTTTATCTAACGTACTCTTCTACGCCACGAGGTACCTAGTCTCCGTCACCCAAACTAATATAAATCTATATTATTTACGTTGAAGACTATGTGGTTCTGGGTGACCGAGACTACGAGGTCAAGTTTTTAGTCCACTGCGCATTCGGAAACTCTACTTTCGGTTAGGTAAACAACACTTGGCTATAGTCTGTTTCTTATTTTTATGCCCCCCTTATGCAGTTGAGAGCGCCGCCTAACGTCATAATGATGCTGTTAGAAAGTTGTAGACTTGTAATTGGAGAAATGTTTTTGGAGATTTGTTATTGGACATTTTTATTTGCAGATTTGTGTCTTTGCAATTGGTTGAGCAAGATTTGTAATTTGAAATTTTATAACACATAATTGTTAGTAAAGATTTGCTGTTATGCTATTAATATTATAGAAAATAACGTTAAAATAGATGACAGACAAATGTTGAATTCTTACTACCAAAGTTGATTTTACTTTACTTATTACAGTTTTAAACTTCAAATTCAAATATTGGTGCACAAATGTTAAATTTTGCATACAAATGTTAAATTTTGTATACTAATGTTTAATTTTATATACAAATGTTCAAATAAGCTTTCAAATGAAGAAATAAGAATCTATAAATTGAAATTAGGCATTAGAAATTAGGAAATAGCAATTAAGAAATAAGAACATCGAATTTTGAGCTGTTTGGTCTTCCATAATGGCCTTCCAACATAATGTAGGGTAGGAAATCCATTTCAGAATTTGACCTACTTAATCGGAGATTTTCTTTGGAAAGTCATTCGAGAAGACTGTCGTCAAGATATTGACTCTCACTATCTTACATGTCATAATAACATTGTTTGACGAATGCACTGCATACTTTGATAATATAATAACACAAACACAAACATTTCGTGAAATAAAAAAAGAAAGAAATTTAAGCTGTAGAAGATCGACAAAATTTATTAAACTTTAGACCGAGGTTAAACTCGACAATCCAGTCGTTCTATGTATATCTATGTAATTGTAATTAGTCTGGGTGACAGAGACTACAATTCGCGGGTTTATTGAATTCACGCGTTCTGATTTGTTGTGACGTCGAAAAAGGGGAGGACTGTTACCCTGAAGTTTTATGCTATATCTCGGCCAAAAATTGTCCGATCAGCACCAAAATCAATAGGGATCCTCTTTGTAATGTTATTAACCCATATAACAAAAATAAAAAAGATCCATTGAGAATTGTAGACTGTAGAGTGAGTACAAGAAAAATGTTAACACACACACACGCACACACACCCACCCGCACCCGCACACGCACACGCACAGGGGTGATCACAATATACGACCAAAATACACTGTAGAGTGAGTACAAGAAAAATGTGAACAGACACACACACACACAAAAAGCTACATCTCTATCATGCAAATCATCATTACGATGTCATCGCATCTATGCCAGCTTTTCTAGAAAGAAACTATTATTGTGACCTGTGTTGAAAAGGCTACGATCATATTGAGACACATCCATGTACCAGCGTATGTAGTGCCTGTCGTCGACAGACCGACGGACGGACAGGGGTGATGGCAATATACGTCCACATTTTCATGTGGGCGTATAAAAATGCAACTTATGTGGTAAGGAATGGGACACGAGAAGACGAGGCAGACTATTGGACGAGCATATTTGTGGAGAATATCAGTGTAAGGTATGTCGAAAGTGGCATGGGTAAGGCGATAAATGGTGTTACATACAGACCATAGACATCGGCAAAACACAAGTGGAAAAAAACCAAACTAAAGATTTGACGCGATTCGTCTTGTACGATTTCGAGTGCCACCAAAACACTGGGGAACACATACCCAATTCATGTGTGTTACAACTCTGTTGTCATTTTTGTATTGGTGAATCGGTGCCATGTCATCACTGCGATTCCAGTTTTAATCATCAAAGGAAGTTATATTCCCAGGACCCAACACTTTAGATGACGTCGCCAAGTTTTTTGTACATTTATCAGCCAAGAAAGTGGTTCCCGGAGGTTCCATCACCACCAAGAGTCAAAATATTGTTGACGTTGCACACAATTTTCGAGGTTATGATGGTTTGATCATTTTGCAAGGATTGCACAAACACGCTATGGAAGCACCCAAAGTCATTTTAAATGGTGGAAAGGTTATGACTATTCAGCTGGGATGTGGGAACTTTGTAGACTCCTTAAAGACATTTGGAATCACGGAATTGAAAAAAGGATATTTTCCCCACTTTTTCAACAGACCCGAAAAAGCACAGTATGTGGGATGTTATCCACCAGTGGCTGATTACGATCCAGAAGGTATGCATGTAGGAGAAAGAGAACAGTTTTATACCTGGTACAGGGAACAACAAACCAAAACCTTTCATTTCCAACAAGAACTGGTTATCTATTGTCAGAGTGATGTGGACATTTTACGACAATGTTGTGGGGCCTTTCGAACGATCTTCATGGCAGAAACGGGAATTGATCCTTTTAAGATAGCTTGACGCTGGCCAGTGCCTGCAATAAAGTTTTCCGAGCTCATTACATGAAACCCAACACCATAGTCATCATACCTAGAGCATTGATGCAGGCTCCAGAACCCGGGGACAACAAAGCAACAAGGCCTTGCGCTGGTTAGAGTGGAAACAACATGAAAAAAACCATCAAGGCCCTTAGACAATAACAACCCACCCCTAACATCAGATATGCCAGAAATGGTGGAGAAATGAAAGTCGGCCCATTTAGTTAAGATGGATACGACCATACCAATCAAACAGCTTATGAATTTCATGGCTGTTGTTACCATGGTTGTTCGACATGCTATCCAGGACCCACTGAAGATTTGAAACCTCACCATACGTACGATCCCACCAGAACCATGCGAGACTTACACCACACCATGGACCGTTTGGAGAAATTGAAAACCTATGGTTTAGATAAAATCGAAGTCGTATGGGAGTGTGAATTTGACAGACAAGGACAACAAAATCCTGAAATGGCCACACGGAGGAAGAGAAACGTCATTTTGTAGAAGAAGTTTTTAGGAAAAAAGTAGTAAGACTGGATCCTGACCAAATCAAACCCAATAAAGGACGCAGGGCGTTCAGTAAATCTATTTTGAATACGTTGTGGGGGAAGTTTGGACAAAGAGACAATTTCAGCCAAACAGAATATATGACTGATCTTTCAGACTATTTTCAATTGATGAATGACACCACCGAAACTGTGAAAGATGTTCAAATTGTCAACGAAAACATGGTCATGATTGATAAATTAAAGAAAGAACAACACGTCCAACCATGTGCTATACCAATGTGGTCATTGCTGCCTTTGTCACAGCCCAAGCACGGTTGAAACTTTACAGCGTGTTAGAAACCTTGGCAAACAGAGTGTGTTACTTTGACATTGACAGCATCATATACTGACATCTACCAAAGCAATGGAATCCAACAGAAGGTTCATCGTTAGGAGAATGGAAAAACGAAGTATCGGAAAATGTGTCCATAAAACGATTCGTCGCCTAAATATTACGCTTACTAGCTAAGTAATGGTGAAACGGTTTGCAAAGTTCGCGGATTCACTTTGAATTACAGAGGCATGCAACAACTTAATTTTGAGACGGTCAAAAACATGGTACGTCATTTGGAAGAAAATGTTGGTGTACCTATACATCACCCACATAAGATCGTCCGATCACGTGACAGGACATTATGGACTCGTCCGGAACAAAAACCGTATAAGGCTGTTTACACCAAACGAATGGTTCATTTCAACTCGAGAGGGGAACCTGACGACACCTTACCCTATGGATTCACTGAAATCTAAAATTAGACAGAGGTGGTTAAACTTTTAGAGTTGTAAAATACTATTTACCGTGGATAGCAGAACATCAACACACCAACTGTATTGGCTGTGAAACGGATCATCCCAGCCAAAAATACCACAGCTGTCTGGGCATTGGAGTTTCTTATATGAGCGTACGTCCTAGCCATCCAGTGGACGATTATTTGTTCTTGGCCTTGGAGGAAAACCCCAGAGACGAAGATATTGACACTGCGTTGGAAAGTTTTATTGAAGACCCAAAAGGGCACGTACGATTGTGGGAGAGCGAAGACGCGTGGTCAATGGACGTGGACAGAGAATTACGAAAATATTGGAAAGGAGTTCGACTGATGTATAAGAAAAGAAGCTATGGAGAATGTTATCATTGTGGAGAAAAAGGACATTGGCTGCCAGAGTACCATTTGCGGCCAGGAGAAAAAACAACAAGCCAAAAGGAAAATCAAGACACTACTCAAGACATGTGTTTCAACTGCAATGAAAGAGGACATTGGGCCAGTAGTTGTCCACAACCCGGACGAAAACAACTCAGAAAAGGAAAATGTTTTCGCTGTCAAAGAGACGGACACTGGCAATCTGAATGTCCAAAAAAGGAAACCAAAGGAGAAAAAACCCCATGAAGCTGAAATTAACAAGCGTGCCTCTGAAGAAAACCATCAATGCCTCAACTATCACCAGCTTGGACATGGATTGTTCCATTGCGGTCAACCCTATGATTAAAAAGTCACCTTCGACAACGTCACCAACGCCCTGTTCAACAAGCGAGGCTCCTTGTATAACGCAAGAAAACAACGCTATTGGTACTGGGTTGGTGAAGCCGCCGAATATTTTCGCAGATACCAAAGTTGCAAGGATTAAAGCCGCCAAAACAGACCCTCTCGTCACTCCGGAATTAGCCAAAGCTATTATTGTACCGTTGTGTCCCCGTGGATTTAAAAACCAGTTTGTTTTACCCTCGACACCGTGGAAAAACGAAGCCTGGACCTGAGTGGTTATGATCCTAGGCGATTTACAAGATTGGATGCAGGATGATGTAAATATGATGTCAAATGATGTACGGAAGTATGTATTGGATTCCAACAAGTTTGCGTTATTGCCCGTGGACTTATAACGAAATTCTGAAAATGGAAAATGAAGCTGAATAGCCTGTGTAAAAAAACTTTTGCTGTGTTAAAACTTTTGCTGTTTGTTTTTTCTTGTTACTTTGTAAAAACGTTCATTGTTTGCTGTTTTTGTTATACGCCCACATGAAATGGGGGCGTATATTGTCGTCACCCATGTCCGTCCGTCCGTCGGTCCGTCTGTCCATCGGTCAGTCTGTCCGTCCGTCCGTCCACAATTGCTCGTAAACACACTACAAGGTGCAATTCTTGACGGATATAGATAAACTTAATATGAGTGTTTATGATCACGCAAGAATGAACCCTATTGAAAATCAGCGAAATCGGAAAAAAATTTAGTATGAGTTCTTGCCCGTGCAATTCTTTACTGATTTTGATGAAACTTGGTGTCAGAGTATGTTATAACTCAAGGATAAACCCTATTGAAAATCAGCGTAATCGAAATACATTTAGTATGAGTTATTGCCCTTGTTCTTGAAAACGTGTTCAATGTTAGCTTGTAAACACTCTTGAGAGAACAATTCTTAATGGATTTTAATGAAACTTGGCTTGAGTATTTGCTATCACCCAAGGATGAAGCCTATTGAAAACCAGTTAAATCGAAAAAATTTAGTGTCAGTTATTGTCCTTGTTTTTGAAAACGTGTTCAATTTTTGGCTTGTAAACACTCTACAACGAACAGTTATTGATCAATTTTGATGAAACTTGGTGTGAGAGTTTGTTATAACTCAAGAATAAATCCTATTGAAAATCAGCGAAATTGAAAAACATTTAGCTTGAGTTATTGCCCTTGTTCTTGAAAACGATTTTTCAATAGGGTTCATCATTAGGTGATTACAAATACTCTACCAAGTTACGTCAAAATCAATCAAGAATTGTGACTTGTAGCGTGTTTACAAGGCAAAAATCCAACACATTTTATAGAACAAGGGCAATTATTCGTATTAAATATATTTCAATATTTTCTATTTTTAAAAGGGTTCATCCTTCAGCCAAAAATTGAACACGTTTTCAAAAACAAGGGCAATAACTGACACTAAATTTGTTTCGATTTAACTGGTTTTCAATAGGCTCCAAGCCAAGTTTCATCAAAATCCATTAAGAATTGTTCTCTCAAAGCGTTTACAAGCTAAAATTGAACGCGTGGCTCATAAACACTCTATTTCTTGACTGATTTAAACGGAACTTGGCATGAGTATGTGGAATCACCTAAGGATGAACCCTATTGAAAATCAGATAAATCTTAAAATGTTTAATATCAATTATTGCTCTGTTTTTGAAAAGAAGTATATGTATATTTTATTTTTTATTCAAAATCAATGCTGCCAGTGGGCGTATATTACCTTGCCTGGCAAGCTATCTTTTTTATTACAAATTGTTTTTTTTTGAATTGAAATTAAACTGTATTCTGAAAATGTTTTCTGTATTCTTGGCCTCTGATGCAATTTGATAATCCCAGACCCTGGCCGGACAAGTCAAAGTTATCATGGAATTCGACACAGCACTCAAACACCCTTTCACCATGTTAGTCTCGGGACCCACAGGAGTTGGGAAAACCGTCTTTGTTCAAAAAGTGTTGAAGGCCAATTCATTTCACCCAACACCCGAACGAATTGTATGGGCTTATGGCGAATGGCAACAGTCCTACGAAACCTTTCCTTACACTGATGTCCAAGGGTTGGGAAATATCAAAGATGGCATGGCGCAAGTGTCTGGTCCTCAAATTTTAGTGGTGGATGATTTTATGGGGGAAGATACAACAGCCCTTGAACAATGGTTTACGAAAAAAAGCCATCACCGAAACACGAGTGTCATTTACATCGTGCAAAATTTGTCTGAAACCGGACACGGCCGAAGAGATGAATTTGCGAACGAATTTTACCTTCTGAATCCCCAGGCTACGCCTATCTCCGAAAGGTATAAAAAGGGGCAACAAATGGTCTACACCGAATTGGTGCGTAATATGGGTACGGCCCGCATTGGTTTGTTACAATGGTTTAAACTCGCAGCCATTCATCTCTTGAATGGAAACATTCAACCTCTACACGCTCAACATGCTAAATGGGTGGCCAGGAATAAAGAAATTTGAAACAATTGACACAAAATATCGGAACTAAAGAGAAATTAGCCTTGGTCATGTAACCCGGGGTCAGGGATTTTTCGGTGGAGTGTTGATACGTATTTTGATACGATGGAAAGAAAGACTTGAACAAGAGAAGAAGAGAAGAGAGCCAAGAAGAGAAAAGTATAAAAGTTCCACGGCAAAAAAAAATTTGATTCATTTGTGTCCTTGGTAACTATGACACCACGACGTAGCATTAAATGTGTTTCTAACCAATGTAAAGGGATTTTGAACGGTCAAATTCGATTAACACCACAACAATGCCGCCTGCTGACTCCCCATTAAAGAGCTTTGCGAACATTAGCCAACCCTCGAAAATCTGATCCATCCAAAAGAAAATTAATGAACCAAAAAGGTGGTTTTCTAGGTGCCTTGCTGGGTGCCTTAGGCTCTGGGGTCATTGGACCTCTCCTTGGGGCTGTTCGACTGTGAGTTGCGGGTATATAAAGGACAACTCTAGTTGGAGAAATCACATTTTGAACGATAAACAGGTCGTGGATTGCTTATGTGAATGTATTGGTAACTTGATTCGGGGAACGTTACCGTTATCAGCTGAAGAAACGAAACGCCTGCGTTCAAAGGCGCCTTTACTTAGACGTTTTAGGCACTTATAAAACACCCTGGAAAACGCGAAGAAGACTACTTCAACAACACGGTAAAGAGAAAACGGATAAAGGTATGGAATTTTTAAATAGAAAATGTCAAGTGTATCTCAAGAAGAAAAAAATCAATTTTTTCGTGACCCACAATGCCGAAACCAAAGCTAGTGTGGTGGAAAGATTCCAACGTACTTTAAAACAGAGGATGTGGCGATATTTCACCTACAAGAAAACCGAACGATACATCGATGTTTTAGATCAGTTGGTCCAAGGTTACAATGCAGCCGTACATTGCACTATTGGCATGGCACCCAAAGACGTGACGGCTCAAAACGAATGGTTAGTAAGCCAACGATTGCCAAGACATTCCCAAGAAAAAAACACGACATCACGGCGATGGTGCGGAAAAGCAGAAAGCTTTTGATAAAGGATATTGGCCCAACTGGGCTTTGGAAACTTTTCAAGTCAAACCCAGTGTAGGATCCCGTTATAGATTGATTGATGGAAACGGCGAACCGTTGGAAGGATCGTTTTATCCCGAATAATTACACGAAATGAAATGAAATGAATGTATTAAAATGCATCAGCACCAAAACGGGCTATATAGCACTTGAATGCGATTTAAAATAAGATTATCCCGCTAGTTTCAATTCCTGGATTCCTGTATCGATCGTAGAGTATAAATAGAAGACGTCAGGCATATCGGAGATTCATGATGCAGGACGAAGCCACATCGACAACATCCAGTAGATTATCCCGATTCTGGGCTTGTTTGGGAAGGAGAGTGCCTCAAGCCGAAATCGTATTTTTTTGTCAAGTGATCTTAGTCTACATCGTTGCGGGTATTGCTTTGTCTCAACTCGCTCTGAAACCCAGAGCCACTTTGTGGACAGCTTTGTTATCCAGCAGTTTGGGTTATTTGCTACCTTCACCACAACTGAAGAAAAATGAACGACTTCTATCTCACCCTGCCTAGTGACATGGGTATGTTTCCGGACAACACACTCTCCACGTATCGAAACTACTTGAATCCACCTATTCAGCTGAGTCATCAAGAATGGGAGGTGGGTGTGGCGGTTCTGGCGTTTCCTAAGGATTGGTACGACCTCACGGATAGGGAAAACAAAATGAGATTGAAAATCTTTCCTTGGAATAGCTTGTAATTCGGACAGAGAATCAGAATAGATAATACATTTTGTTAATGATTATGAGGACTGGAAGAACTCGAGGGCCTGTAAAATGGCAACAAGTTCTGCAGTAACAATAGAGGCTGCTGGTGGAAGAGATACAGACAGGACTTCGGATGGTGTCACTGTTGCAGCTACCACCTTATCACCATCCTTGGACCCATCTGTATAGAAAGGAGCATAATACCTATATTTTTTCCTTAATTCAAGAAATTTCGACTTGAAGACGATCGAGCTTGTCTGTAACTTCTTATTGCTTGATAGACTAAAGTCTATCTGAAATGGAGCAATTGACCATGGTGGAATTGTGGTCATTATGAAGTCCGCAATACTGTCGTGGCTGATACCAGCCGCTGACAAAAGTGGTTGAATGCGGACTCCAAAAGAAGAACTTGCACGAGGCTTTCAAAATAAGTACTAAATACGGGGCGGTGAGCCGGATGGTATGGCAAAGATGCTATTTTAATAGCATACTGCAGTGAAAGTCGATCACGTACAATGAGGGTTCATTAGCCTCGACGTACTGACTTTCAACTGGAGTTGTGCGAAAAGCGCATAAACTGATTCTAAGTCATTGGCTGTGTATGGTATCAAGCTCTTTGAGATATGAGATTGGATCGAACCAAAGCTCGATATAATCGGAGGAGGACCTTGCGGTCAGCTCCCCAGTCGGTGTTGGATAAGACTCTCAGTATGTTGAGAGCTTTCAGACATTTGTTCTTGAGGATTTTAATGTGTGGAAGAAAAGAAAGCTTGCTGTCAAAGGTCAGACCAAGGAATTAAATTCCCGAACAACAGGAACGACAGCATTGTCCAAACGTAGCACTGGGTCAAGGTGCAAAACCTCTTATTTTACAGAAATGCATGCAGACGGTCTTAGATTTCGAAATATGGATAAAACTGTCAATCACTACGGGAGATTGCTCCTATCTTTATGTATTATGACAGGGTTTCGAATTATAAATGGTCGATATATTAGCTCGGCATTCACGATAGCAGCATCTCCAGTGTATTGTATCTTGTCTGCTTGTTTTTATTCTAAACTTATACCCCTGATACACCAAACTTCTGCCACCACGACCATTTGGAATGAAGCTTTTTTTTTGTACACTCAGAGCCCGTTCAAGGCATCAGTAGCACTCTACTAGGCAATAACACAAGCTTGGCTCCTAAAATATTTTTGGTCAGACTACCATTTATTTTACATTTTTACAATATTTATTATATACAAACTACCTATTTTAAAAACATATGCACAGATAGTGTTAGTATGGTTAGTCAGAGGAGGTGCAGTGATTAAAAGCCTATATATTTACATGACAGAAAAGGTTCTTATAACTGATTTAACCAAGCTTATGCCTCATCACTGTGTACACTTTTAAACTTAAATTTTATTAACAGAAAACATATTTACAATAAACATTAAACATAAAATGATACAAACAAAAAACAAACTAATATTTGTAGCTATATACATGATAGAATACAAGGGTAATAAGTAAATAAATAAATAAATTTCAAAAAAAAAAAATTGAAGGGTTGAAAAAGTGCGCATTAGTATCGAAATTATACAGTATAAGCACATGATTCAGAATTTTGAAAAAAGGTTTAAAATTTTGAATTTGGAGAGTTTATTTCTAGATATAATAATGATAAATTTTTCTAATGTTTTTTGCCGAATATAGATAATTTATAGCCAAAGGGAAAGTTTTTATGAGCCAAAAATAGTTTACATATTGAAAAATGGTTGAGAATAAGATAAGGTAATTTTGATTTTAAGTGCTGTAAACAAGAATAATAAGAATAAATCTACTTTCTGTAGATAAAATATGTACATATATACAAAGATAAAGCAAAATAATATAAAAATAAATGAAATAAAGAAAAAAGAACAATCTACTATCTGTAGACATAAGAAAACACAAATCAAATAAGAAACTAGGTAGGAAAATAAAATTAAACAATAGTCATCTACTACCTGTAGATGAGAAAAACACATGTCAAATAAAAAAAAAACTTACCTAATAGTGCTGAAAAGAAAAAGAAGAAAGTTACTGACGGTTAAAATTTTTGCAAAATCGGTAAATTTAGAAGTTTAGTATTAAGATTCTTGTTACACCAGAGAGTGAAAGTAAAAGTATAGATGAAAGGAAAGAATTTAGGATCTGTATTAAGAAAGAGAGTTGATTCGGAGATAGCAAAGTCAGAAGTGCAAAGAGAGTTATTAACATAAGTATTTACAAATTGGCGATACGGTCTTGCAGCTTTACAGGTTAAAAATAGGTGTTCAAGGGTTTTGGTTCCATATTTACAATAATTACAGGTTGTGATTAAGTGCCCTAGACGTGCTGATAAAACTTTTTTTTTGTGGGGTGCGCATCATGCAGTGATAGAAAGAAGAAGTCTTTAATTGTACTGTTCTGTATGGTTGATACATTTTTCCAAGTTTGTTTGAAATCAATAAAAGGGTGAATCATAACAGTTTTTAGTTTAACAGTGCGGGTGGAAAGAACTGCTTGATAGATTAGTTTACATTTATTCAAATTTCTAAGGTTAAGATGGTGTTCTTTTTGAATTTTGAAGGATAATAAAGTGTATGTGTGTCTGCCAAATTAAAGTCAATCGTATTTTTAAAGGAAATTCCGAGCCAATATTTAAAGAGTGACACCCATTGATTTTGATTGCCAATTAAGACTTGGGATATCTGTTGCAATTGCATAGCCAAAATTTTGAGTTCTAAATTAGGGATCCCAAGCCCACCTTGTTCAGGATTTAAATATAGGGTGTCACGTTTGATGAAGCTTACGTTCGCATTTACCATCATAAATTGAAAATGACATAATGACATAATTATTTAACCTTAAATACCATACTTCATTGAATTGTGAATACTTGTAAATAAAAATCAAACTGTCATCTTATTTCAGGTGAATACTGTTTACAGTTTTATTCAAATGCTGAACATATATCTTTACTGCTGGTTAACTGGAAGGATTAGTTAAACAAACATATTTAATGGACCATATACACTAATCATTTTAATTCCCAAATTCTTTAATCCCCTGATAGCAAAAGAGGAACACCCCATCACATCAATCTGAGAGATTGTCGTCAAGAATATAAAAAATTAGAAATTAGATTGAAAAATAATTACAAATCACACCAGGGAAATATGATGGCTCTTCTCAGCAAGGAAAACCCAAAACGATTTCAAAAATTATTTAACAAACGTAAGAAAAACTGTACATGCCCTATGATTTATATATACACTTATCGGAATTGTCCTCCCGCAATTTTAAAGTGGATCCTGCTATAGATGAATTTATTGAACAGTTTGATACCCATTACCCAGATCACTATAATAATGAGTTAGATTATCCAATTTGTTCAGATGAAATTCTTCAATCTGTAAAAGGCTTAAGGCTAATAAGGCGAGTGGTATGGATGGTATTTTTAACGAATTATTCAAACATTTTGCAAACGAGTTGATGCCATGTTTAGTTAGTATTTTCAATAATATTTTAGAGTCTGGACATTACCTTTCATCTTGGTGTATAGGTAATATTGTACCAGTTTTTAAGCATGGAGATATTAATAACCCTGATTGTTATAAGGGTATTATTGGAAGATAGCGACTGAAAAAGCATGTTGTCGGTTTTAAATCTACAAGGTAGAGTGGACCACCTAGAAGGGCTGCATAATTGAAATAATATTATAATTCACAACGTTGATGAAAAGCCAAAAGAAGATGTGGAAAGTGTTGTTCAAGATATTTTGACAAAACAAATGAAGATAACGGTCGAAGATATTGGAATATCAACTGCCCACAGAATAAATACTAAATCTAAAGGACCTCGGCCAAAATTGATAACATTCGATGAAATGAAATGTATTAAAGTGCATCAGCACCAAAACGGGCTATATAGCACTTGAATACGATTTAAACAAAAACAAAAATTAAAAGTAGAAAATCAATATATTAAAATAAAAATTATCACAGAAACCCCAAAAGGGCGACAAAACAATGCTAAAAACAATATCACAGAATGGTTGTAACCCAAGATGGGCTAAAAAAATAGCAAAACTAAACTAACACAAAATTTAAAAAATACAGATTAGTCTGTTTTAAAAACGCGACAACCTTCTCATAAAGAGAAGGTTGCGCAAACAGATGGAACAAGGATCTAGCACGGTAGTGCTGAGATCTTATAGGCTTGAGATGCGTGCACTCAATCAGAATGTGAATAGCCACCAATACAAAATAATACCGCAAGCCCCTGTTCACTATTAAAGTGTATTATTTGGAATATTGAATGTTTAAAAAATAAATTAATTAACCCCTCGTTTATTAACTTTATCAACAAACATCAAATAGTGTCTTTCGTAGAAACATGGTTAGATGACGATACCTTGCTAAACTTCCCTGGTTATAAACTGTACAACAAATCTAGAGTGAAACATCAGAGTGCCATTAGGAATTCCGGTGGTATTCTCGTGCTTGTAAAGAATAACCTTACGAAATATATAACACGACATAGCAGCTCATCAGAAAATATTATGTGGCTTGAATTTAATCTTTCCCAATCGCTTGTTATCTTTTTTGGAATTGTTTATTTCCCAACTGTGAATTCAAGTAGTTATTCTACAGAACCTTTACTGGAGATACTGAAAGAAGAATATCTTGCAATTAAATCTAAAAATGTTGGTTGCCATATGTTTATTCAAGGTGATTTTAATGCCCGAACAGGAGATGGTAGACTAAAAGATTTATTGAAGATGACGACCCAACATACTTACCATTGGATGTTGAAATAAAATCGTAAATCGGCGTGGTAAAGACCTCCTAGACTTGTGTAAACAGACAACATTACGATTCTGCAATGGTAGACTTAGTGACGATGCCTGTCTCGGCAAAATCACTTGTGTGGCGAACGATGGACAAAGTGTGGTGGATTATGTTCTCTGCGAACAGAACTCATTCAAGATGGTTGATTATTTTAAGGTATGTGACCAGATTAAATCTTTGCACATGCCAATACGGTTTGTATCCAAAAATATGAATACCATGTCTCTGGTGATCTTGCACAACTGCTCCCCCATCAACCAAGATATTTATGGGATCACAAAGATGATTATATTAATAAATGGAAATCTATACCAGAAACATACCTAGATACACTGTTCAAATCTGAGAGCGTAACTGTTGTGTATTCTATGTTTAATTGTATATTTCAGGAGTGTGCTAGTTCGTTCGAACATCTGAATAGAAAAACCAAAATGGGCAAAAGACATTCTTGGTATGATAATGAGTGTTGGATAGCGCGAGCAGAATCGAGAAAATTATTACGAATATTCCATAGTTCAAATAGCGATTTAGACAGACAAAACTATAAAGAAACTATTACAAAGAACTATTAGACAACAAGTCTAGACAAGCACATACTAGCCTTTGTAACAAATTAAAAACCTGTTTAAAAACGAATGATCACAAAGCATTTTGGAATATTGTAAATCCAAGGTCAGGATATCCCACTAACAAAATCTCGCCATTTGAATGGTCTAATCACTTTGAAAATCTTTTTAAAGGTGCAGAAAAATCAGACGATTATGTTAAGTTTTATGAAGATGTTGAAGAATTTGTAAACTCTATTGATATGGATCATGTAGAGGAATCTGTAGATCTTGACGACTTAGATACACAGATAATGCATGATGAAATAGTCAAATCCATAAGTGATATACAAACGGGTAAATCTCCTGGCTTAAGTGGAATCCCGGTAGAATTCTTTAAGCATGCCCCTTATATTTGTATTGATATACTGCACTTACTATTTAATCTTATATTAAGTACAGGAGTATACCCTAAAGATTGGACTTTGGGCGTGATAATTCCAATTCATAAAAAGGGCAGTTTTGATGAGCCTTCTAACTACAGACCAGTCACCCTCTTAGAAGTGTCTGGAAAGATCTTTTCAAAATTAATATGTAAGAGGTTGGGTGCCTGGGCTGATTCGGAAGAACTCATTAACCAAGAGCAAGCTGGATTTAGACCGGGCTTCCAAACTATCGATGATTTGTTTATCTTAGATACCATTATAATAAGATTGTCTCAATTTGTAAGGGTAAACTTTACTGTGCCCTAATTGACCTTAAAGCGGCCTTCGATTCTGTGAGCAGAGTGTCATTATTGTATAAGCTATGGAACAACAAAATCAAGGGTCGAACGTTTAGGCTTATCAAGAAGACGTATAGGGATGTTAAGGCATGTATAAGGTTGCAAGAAGGGAGAAAGAATTTTCTTTGATTGTGACTACGGTGTTCGTCAAGGGTGCCAGTTGTCCCCCTTCTTATTTATATTTTTCATCAATGATGTTGTTGATGAACTCGCTAATGATGATCTAAGAGGTCTGAGTATTGACACAATATAATTATTCATGCTTATATTTGCAGACGACATCATATTATTTGATATTATTGTACGGGGGCTACAAAGCCGTCTAAGGGCTCTGGAGGCCTATTGTGCAAAGTGGCAATTAAAGATAAATACGAGTAAAAGTAAGATAATGGTGTTCAGGAAGGTGGTAAATTGAAACAATCGGAAAGGTTCTATCTTAATGGAAGTCAGTTGGATATTTCATCCAAATATAAATATCTTGGGGTACTCTTGTCGAGTTCGTGCTCATGGTATGTAGCACAAAAGACATTATCACAACAGGCCTCCAAAGTACATGTATGGTCATTATTGAAAGCAAATATTAGAAATTTTAACAATTTACCTATTAATGTTCAACTACATATATTTGATAGTAAAATACTACCAATTTTGACATAAGGGTGTGAAGTATGGGCATTTCATTCGTCACATGATGTCATACGTATGCATGATATATTTTGTAAAACTATCGTACACTTAGGTAGAAATTCACCAAATATTGTAGCTAGAGGTGAATTAGGTCGATATTCACTAAGGGTACAACTAAACTATAAAATAATTAAGTATTGGACTAGACTACTAAGCCAGACTGACAATAAATTGTTAAACCAAGTCTATAAATACCAATATGATTTAGCTGAAAAAGATGTCTATTGTTGGTCATATCATGTAAAACAACTGCTTTATGAGCATGGGTTTGGCTATGTTTGGGAGACACAAAGTGTGGGGGATGGAAATAACTTTCTTATCCTATATAAACAAAGATCTATCGATATAGATAGACAGAATTGGAATACCTCTATAGCATCCATATCTAAACTGGACTTATACTGTAATATTAAACAGTCGAATGCAATGGAACATTACCTAAATTGTGTACATATTAAGCCATATCGCATTGCTTTAAGTAAGTTGAGATGTTCAAATCATGATCTTATGATCGAAAAAGGGAGACAACTCAACTTAGAGAGACATGAAAGATTATGCCCTTTCTGTATCCGCCCAAGTATAGAAACAGAATACCATTTCTGTATGGAGTGTCGAATAAGGAGCTACTTGTTTTTCGTAATTCGCGAATCCCGAATAACGAGCAGCTTGTTATTCGTTATTGGTGAATATCAAATAACTTGCTGCTTGTTATTCGTTATTCGCGAATCCCGAATAACGAGCTGCTTGTTTTTCGTTATTCGCGAATCCCGAATAACGAGCTGCTTGTTTTTCTTTATCCGCGAATCCCGAATAACGAGCTGCTCGGTATTCGCGATTCGTTATTTGAGATTGAAACACAGGAAGCTATCAGGATAGAAACAGTTGAATTTGGAAAAGGACAAATTTAAGGTGAAGCATGCTTACTTTTACAGACACTTTCTGTTTTCCATATATATTACTATAATTGGATGCTCAATTTGAATCCCGAATAACGAGCTGCTTGTTTTTCGTTATTCGCGCGAATCCCGAATAACGAGCTGCTCGGTATTCGTTATTCGAGATTGAAACACAGGAAGCTCTCAGGATAGAAACAGTTGAATTCGGAAAAGGACAAATTTAAGGCGATGCATGCTTACTTTTACAGGCACTTTCTGTTTTCCATATATATTACTATAATTGGGTGCTCACTTTGAAAGAAGAATAATGAGCAGCTTGTTATTCGTTATTCGCGAATCCCGAAGAATGGAGCAGCTTCTTATTCCTTATTCGCGAATCCCCAATAAGGAGCTGCTTGGTTTTCGTTATTGGCGAATCCCGAATAACGAGCTGCTTGTTATTCGGTATTCGCATTTCAAAATTGAAACACAGTAAGCTGTCAAGATAGAAGCAGTTGAATTTGGAAAATGACTGATTTTAGACGAGGCATGCTTACTTTTACAGACACTTCCTGTTTTCCATATTTATTACTATAATTGGATGCTCAATTTGAATCCCGAAAACGAGCTGCTTGTTTTTCGTTATGAGCGCGAATCCCGAATAACGAACTGCTCGGTATTCGGAATTCGTTATTCGAGATTGAAACACAGGAAGCTCTCAGGATAGAAACAGTTGAATTCGGAAAGGGACAATTTTAAGGCGATGCATGCTTACTTTTACGGGCACTTTCTGTTTTCCATATATATTACTACAATTGGGTGCTCACTTTGAAACCCGAATTACGAGCTGCTTGTTTTTCGTTATGAGCTCGAATCCCGAATAACGAACTGCTCGGTATTCGGGATTCGTTATTCAAAATTGAAACACATGAAGCGCTCAGGATAGAAACAGTTGAATTTTGGAAAGGACGAATGTAAGGCGAGGCATGCTTACTTTTACACAGACACTTTTTGTTTTCCATTTATTAATATAATTCGGGGCTCACTTTGAATCCCGAATAATGGAGCAGCTTCTTATTCCTCATTCGCGAATGCCGAATAAGGAGCTGCTTGGTTTTCGTTATTAGCGAATCCCGAATAACGAGCTGCTTGTTTTTCTTTATCCGCGAATCCCGAATAATTCGTAATTTAATTCAAGATTGAAACACAGTAAGCTGTCAAGATAGAAACAGTTGAATTTGGAAAAGGACCAATTTAAGGCGAGGCATGCTTACTTTTACAGGAACTATCTGTTTTCCATATATAACTATAATTGGTTATTCGTTATTCGAGATTGAAACACAGGAAGCTCTCAGGATTGAAAAAGTTGAATTTGGAAGAGGACAAATTTAAGGCGAGGCATGCGTACTTTACGGGCACTTTCTGTTTTCCATATATATTACTATAAATGGGTGCTCACTTTGAATCCCGAAAAACGAACTTGTTATTCGTTATTCGCGAATCTCAACATAATTATCTCTATTGCTCGAAATAGCTATGAAAATCTGATACCCTATGTTATCATCCATAGTTATTCAATTTTCATATGACAATAAGTTATGTAAAACGTGAATTACTCGGGGTTTAGGTAATCCTTTATTTCTTTGATGCAATTATATGGGAAAGGCCACAAGATCAACAAACAGAGTAACAGCTGCTGACAAATAATAATATGAGGAACGCATCACATTTATTCAAAATCTACAAACTACCCCTTAATGTCAATTGTTTCATTTTGGTATTCGAAAACGGAAGAAAGATATTTTATATGAAATTGAAGAAAAGCAGCGAAAGAAAGCAAAATTCATGATAAATAAGCATTGAGAGTTTTTGACCTTTTCTTACAAAGATATAAAGTATTATGAAAATAAAGGATATTTGAAGGAAGTTTGCTTTTAATTCTTATAATATGACTGAGACGACCTAGATCCTACCAACATACGACATTCTAGACAGAGGTCCTTAAAATGTAATTTATTCAGTCGACACTAAAATGATATGCTCTAAAACCCCAGAGCCTCGATCTTCTCGCAAACGAACACGTCGTATTTCAGGGTTGTTAAGTCCGTTGTAAACAAAACCATTGACCGTTCTTCTTGAAGTAGCAAACGAAATGGCCATTTCGACAAAGGGAATATCCAAAAACATCGTAACTGAAAAGAAAAATTAAATAGTTTACCACACGACACATCTAAACTGGATTCAAAACACACACACACCAACGCACACGCAAACATGTGAAATTGCTCATTTCTAATCATCTATAAAGCTCCGTGGATGTGTACGTAGAGCACTCTGGAAGATTATCCTGGATATATTTCATGTTTCATATGCTTTTTTAGCAGCCTATTGTCTTGGCAAGTCCATCTGGTGGCTATAGTGTCGTCACAAGTACAAAAACCTCAGAAGTCTTGATATGTGTCTATATATATCCCATAACACTGCCATTCTATTGTGAACATCAGCCGTGAATATATTTGGTATTGACGGCTCTACCGTGATATACGATATTATGCAAATTAGCCAAATTACCATAGAGGGAAATCCTACTCGCGCACATATATAGACCAAAAACATAGCTGATCCAGATTTTAATTTTCGGGGAAAGGAGGGATTGAATCTCCCAAATGTACAGGCCTAGGGTGGAACAAATATCTTATTGAGAAATCGGGATCTGGATCTGTTGGATGATTTTCTTCTCTTCTGATCTGAAATTAGAAAAAAATAAAATAACTCGCCCGATGGGCGAGTAGTATAGTACCTGTTAAGTACAGATTATTTTTAGTTTGCTATGAACAAGGTTGTCATTTAAGTTCTGATTTTTTGAATATGCCACTATCATTTTCTGTTTATAGACATGAGGAAATTTCTCTTGAAGACTCTTATAATGGGTTTGAACTATCTTACTTGCTTTATTACTGGTTGTATTAAATGGAACTACAAAGGGTGCTATGCCTACACTGTGGTGAATATTAAGTCCTATGGGTCTTGCTGTATTCAATGTCTCAATCCAATGGGCTTCTCTAGATTGACGGAATTTGGTAGTTTCATCTTCGGGCAAGTCGATTTCTATGCGCTCAATTGGGGTTAGGGTGAGATCGTCAAGTGAATGGTCGTCAAGATTGAAATGGTTAGAAACAGGCTTGTCTTTTTTTAATTTAATATCTGATCTGTGAGCATTAAAACGAGTGCGTAATTTGTTCTTTGTTTCCCCGATATATTGTTTGGGACATTTTTTACATGAAATTAAGTATATTACATTCGAGTTTTCACATGTTAGGTGCTCTTGGATCGGGTATCTTTTATTCGTAGAGTTACTTTGAAAATAATGCGTTTCTGATATAAAGGGACATGTTTTGCATCTGGTTGACATACATGGGGCACTCCTTAAACCTGGAGGCCCTTCGGCATAAAGTCTATTTTTAGCTGCTAACTGTGCTAATGTGGAATTTTTTATGTTTCGTAAAAATCGTTTAGAGTATCCACGCTCTTTCAGTTTTGAGAAAACAATCGTACAGGCTTGGTTGAAATCAGAAGGCCTTGTGCAAATTCGGTGAAATCGTAAAACTTGTGACTTAATAATTCCAGAAAATGTATGTTTTGGATGAAATGAGCTCTTATGCAAAAGTTGATGAGTGTCGGTTTCTTTGAAATATACTTTAATATCTAATTTATTAGTCTCCGCTATGGAATCACCTTTAAAAACAGTAGTATCGAGAAAATCTATGCTTTTGTGACTGGCACTGGCTGTTAGTTTGATGGACGGGTGGTGGTTGTTGAAGATTTCAAAAAATTGCCAAAATTGTTCTATGGAGTAAGTCCAAACCATGAAAATGTCATCTAAGAAGCGTCCATAGAAAAGTGGGTCAAATGGACAAAGGGGTAATACCTCACGTTCCCACTCTGCCATGAAAAGGTTTGCGTATGAAGGGGCGAATCGTTTGCCCATAGCTGTACCTGAGGTTTGTAGATATGTTTTACCATTAAATGTGAAATCGTTGCGACTAAGACAAATCTCTAAAAGCTGTAGAATTGCATCGTCGGGTCTGTCTGGATCTGGGTTTCTATCAAAAGCTTTGCGAACTGCCATTAGGCCAGTAGTGTTGTCGATATTGGTGTACATAGAAGTTACGTCTATTGAAATTAGAATAGCATTTGAAGGGACTTTGAGGTTTTTTATTTTATTGACAAAGTCAGTTGTGTCCTTAAGGTAGGCTCGATGTTGACATGCTAGTGGTAGTAAGAAATGATCGATGTATTCTGACACTGCATAAGACTCACTACCACAGTCAGAGATAATCGGGCGGCCTTTAGGGATTCTATTAGGCATGAACCAATCCTTGGTAGGATTCTTATGAATTTTCGGCAAAGTGTATAAGTGTCTCTCGCGGCAATCAGGTTTGGCAGAAAGATAGTCATATTGTTTCTGTTTTAAATGACTTGTTTTAACTAAGTCGGCAAGAATATTGTTTATCATATTAGCAGTTTCTTTAAAAATCGGCTCCGGTAAAATTGCATAGTGTTTAGGATTATTCAATTGATGCTCTGCTTCTGCAATATAATCTTCCCTATTTAATATAACGCAACATGAACCTTTGTCACTCTTTTTAATTACAATGCTATCGTCTTTTTTAAGTACATTTAATGCTTCACGTTCTACTCGCGTTAGATTAGGCTTCTCGTGTGTTATGGAAAGATTTGATATTTGGTTATTCATACTTGTAAATACGTTTAATATTTCTGGATGGATAGCGGTTTTAGGTGGTTTCCACGTGGATTTAGGAATAAACATTGTTCTAGCACCGCGTGGAGGGTGGTTTCGAAAAAAGTATGTGCAACTGAGATTCCGTTGAAATCGTTGAATAGACGGTTGAAGATAATCAAGGTTAGGTAATTTAGGAGTCGGAATAAATTTAAGTCCACGGTCTAAGATTGAATGCTGGAGGGGTGTGAGAATTTTTCGGCTTAAGTTAACGACGGTTTGGCCTAGCGGCGGCCTCTCAATATTTTTATCCCCAGTAATTAGTTTAAAGACTTACCCGGTGCTTGAAGCTGGTGTATCCAAAACAAGTATATATTGTTGGCTGTTTCCGGAGACCAATGAAGATTATCAACTGGTTCGAATTCTTCTTCGTAGGGTGACAGGAAATAAAGTTCTTACCTCATTCCATAAATTGTGACAGAATCCGGGAGGTTATTGGCAGTAAATCCATGCATTTGACTAATGCTGACAATATGACAATTGGTGGATTTTCACTCTCAAATCCAATGAATTCGATTTTTCTAATCCCTCTACATGGATGTTCTCGAGGTCCTGAAATAATCAACGTTATTTATATGAAAATATTTCCAGAAAGTTATAAAGATAGATTATTTTTATTGATCAATCAGATTTTCTTGCAAATTAAAAAAGGTTTTAATCTGATCATAGCCTTAGGGTATTTTTTATGTAATAATAATAATTTTAATAATATAGTTTATTTATGTGTCACCGTTCATGTTATGTTACATACAATCAATATATTACATAATGGTTAAAATGAACGCCAGCCGAATTCGGCTTATGAGACACCAATAAGGCATATACAAATTAGTTAAAACAGTTAAAATAAATAAATATAAACATGTATAAAAGGAGTTATATTATCACAGAGTTCTTTCTTAAATAAAACATTTTAAAAACAGAAGAAGCAAAAAGGGGTAAAATTTCATTATTCGTCATTAAGAAGATCATTTTGTAAGCATCATTAAAAGTATTAAAAGTAGCATCTATTTGGCAGGCTTTGGTACATAACGATTCCCTAATATCCCTGTATATATTGCAGTTCAAAACAAAATGAATATCTTCTTAGACTTCTGTTTTATCACAGTACATACAAATTCTATCCTCTAAACGCTCGGGCGGCCTCACAAATCTGCCAGTCTCTATTCTAAGCTGTAGAGAACCAGCCCTAAGTTGTGACAATATTTTCCTATGTGCTCTATTTTTAACAACATTAACATAAGTTTCAGTGCAGAGATGCGATTTATAACTACGATAGGATCTAAGTTTGTTGCCGTTTGGATTGTTGTTGTCATTCCACAGATCTTTTGACCAATTATCTACTTCCCTATTATACAGATTATATTTAACAATATTAATACATACAATATCATCTTGATTACTAAGAATATTTAATTCCTCCCCTAGTTTAAACACTCTATAATCCCATGATGTCTTGCGTCTTACCGACCATCTATGGACAGTACTGCAAACGCAATTACCTTTAAGTTTGATTCTATTCCATAAACGGAATACTTCAAGCTTAAGCAGAAAATCTGCATTTGACCAACCCATGTCTCCTCTAGCTGCCGTGTTGCTGCTTCGTTTACTTAAACCAAGGAAAAATTTACATGCATTATTATGTACTTTGTTAATACAAGCGTGGGAATTTATTCCCCAAATACCTGATCCATAAGTTAAAATAGGCGTGACTAAATGATTATACAATTTGTTATAAACATTAAAGCTAAACCCTCCTACTTGCATATATTTAGTTTTAATAACGGCCAGTGCACGATTTGCTGATTTAGCCAGTTCTCTGGCGCTAAACCCATAATCACAATTTTCATTAAACCAGATACCTAAATACTTATAAGCTTCCGTATACTCTATATTCAAAGCACCACAGTAGAACTCCCTTTTGCCTCTAGCTGAGCTTTGGTTTCTGAAGTGCATAACTTTAGTTTTAGACTTATTAACAACTAATCTCCACTTTTTGCACCAACTATCTAGGACATTAAGAAGCTTTTGTAACTTGAGGTCATCAGGGGCTAATAAAACAATGTCATCAGCATACAGTAGTGCGGATATCATGCGACCATCTATGCTTATACCACAATTAATTTGGTCAAGTTCCTCAATTAGATCATTGATATAAATTGAAAAAAGGGTTGGTGACAGAATGCATCCTTGTTTAAGACCCTGGCTTGCGGGAAACCAGTCTGTTAATGACCTGTTAACCTTAACTGTACATGAGACATTATTACACAGAGATGATATAGAATTCACAAATTTACCATGAATACCTAAAGATTTTAGTTTAAACAATAAACAATCCCTATTTGTCGTGTCAAAGGCCTTTTTTATGTCCACAAAGCAGGCAAAGGTCTGTTGTTTAGCAGACTTTCTGTTTTTAATAATGTTATTTAACACATATATGTGATCAATACAGTTTCTTCCTTTCCTAAATCCATTTTGTACATCCGATAAAACGCTATTCTCTTCTAACCATTTGGACAGTCTTGAATTAAGTATGTTGGAGAACACCTTGCTAGGGATAGATAAGAGAGTAATGCCTCTGTAAGAAAGTGGGTCCCACCTGACACCCCCATCGTTCTTTGGTATGGGTTTAATAACACCTTTGAGCCATGAGTCCGGGACAATGCTGGATTCAAAACATTGTCGTATAATTTTGTATAGAAGGTTTATACAGGTTTCGTTGCGTAAACACTCACTGACAATACAGTCAAAACCAGGGGAATTCCCTAACTTAGTCTCGTATATAGAGTTCCTCAATTCTTCTTCACTAATTTCCCTATTTAATATATCACAGTCCTTGGAAACTTGTACATGACGATTGTTTTTAATCCAGTTTAAATGTTTCAAATCAAAATCGCTGCTAATAGCACTGTTCAACAGATTAGA
The DNA here is from genome assembly GCA_030562195.1 of Nipponacmea schrenckii. Classification (NCBI taxonomy): domain Eukaryota; kingdom Metazoa; phylum Mollusca; class Gastropoda; family Lottiidae; genus Nipponacmea; species Nipponacmea schrenckii. Next base: position 25,521,765 of record CM060199.1, read on the forward strand.
GTAGTCATTTTTCCATTTGTTCAACACGTCTTGCTTATCATAAGAAATACCTTCATCGGTTTCTATTTTCATAGGAATATCACACTTCCTATCACTGGCAATTCCGATTTTACCTATTTTCCTCCAGAAATCCTTCTTATTGGACTGATCACATAGTTTTAAGAGCTTATCTTGTTCCTGCGACTGGTGCAGTCTTTTAAAACGACGATTAACTTTGTCAAATTTGTTTCTCGCTTCACAGAATGACGTTCTCAACTTTCTCTTGGTGCGATGTTCTTTGCATTTTAGCCAGGCCTTTTCCTTCTTGCAGACATCATTCCACAGATCATCAAGCTCGTTGTTCCAATATGGTTTAGAGAAAGATTTCCCTCTATTTGAAAATGTTCTTATGACTGGCACCCGTTCCTTCAGTTCAGACTCTATAAGATCCACGAAACCGGAATAAGCATCATTTATGTTTCTGTTATCGCACATAACCTTTTCTAGTTCATCAATTTTATTCTGGATCCGTTCGGTATTACAGAGAAAGTCACTTGGTATTTTCTTAATATCATATCTGTGCTTATTGTTTAATTCTCTATCCTGTTTTGATTCCACTTCCGGCGCTGCGCTTTGCAGTTCAATGGTCCATGTTATTGGACCATGGTCTGGTAAGGAATTTGCAGACTGAATTCCACACTTACTAATCAAGTCGGAGATGAGATGAACATTACACGTTTTACACATTGACAGCTGTTCATGTGATGTTATCGCGTAGTCCACAACTGATTTTCCACGCTTGGAAACACATGAGAAATTGTTCGATCCTTTGTCACCATATACCCTTCCATTTAACATGCACAGATTACAACTAGTCAAAAGATCTATCAGTTTATCCCCATAGTTATTACATACATCATCTAAAACATCCCGGACAGGTACTTCATCAACCCCAGCAATAAGGTCCCGTTCGTTCCCGCATCTTGCATTAAAATCACCCGCAATAAATAAAAGCCCTTCATTTTGATAGGTGTACACTTGATGTAGAAGGTCGTTAAAAAACTCATCAGCGTCCCTTGTCCTACAAGTGTCTTCTGGTGGAAGGTAACAAGCACAAACACATAGGCTGTAGTCGTTTAAAAACTTATGAGTTAGTTTAATCCATAAAATTCCTTCCTTCGTATTATCTAAAATATTCACATCGTACGAACTGAGCAAATCCTGTTTTATTAAAACACCAACACCACCCGAACCCCGTTTAGCGTGTCTGTGAACATCTATCCTATTTAAGCCAAACCATTCATAACCTACAACATTAAGAATGTTATTTTAAGAATGCAATTTTATGTATATTGCGGTCGACACTGTCCATCTGTCTGTATGTACACCGGCAATGTAAACACAGTAACTTCTACATTTTTCATCCGATTTGGATCAAATTTGATATGAATGTGTATTTTGACGATATCTTGGATATTCGAATTTCATAATTTTCAATGATCAGTTTCAATTATTTCACATGATTGCATCAATTTTGACTTTCAAACACGACAACTGTTACAGTTTTTTATCGGATTTGATATCTTTGACAAGTTTAAATTTCAAAAATTTTCGATGAGCAGTTTCAAAGTTATTGTCCTTGATTTAGATAAATTAGATTAATTTAGGCTTTTAAACATTTTAAAAGCTTAAGTTTTGGTGGGTTTTAATGAAATTTTGCATGCTTGTGAATATTGATATTTGAAGGTATTTAATCAACGCCTCAGAAGTTAGCTCCCTTGATTAAAAAAGTTGTATATTATATTTTTACATTTCAGGCGTGCGCTTGTTTTGAACTCACCGAAATTACACATAACACCTGCACCCCTTTCCCATTCATTAATATAAGACTGAAGGGTTTTCTCTGTCGTATCTTCCCCTGTGCCGTCAATAACACCACATTCATTCCTATAAATGAAAAGAAAATCAAAACGCTAAATAAAAAACAAAC
>CM060199.1:25524233-25543194 GCA_030562195.1 Nipponacmea schrenckii
AAAACTATTCTGATGAGAATGTTCAAATATATAATGCAAATGCTAAAAAGTCTTACCTGTTCCCTACACAAGTTGACATGTTCTCTTAGACTTGTTAAATTGACCTGTTTTAGACATATTTTGCACGTCTCTTTAACTGTTTCCTAAGGAATAAAACATCAAAATAATTTCCTTTACCAGTATTACATTTAAGTTGACAACCAAATGTAAAGGTTCACTATTTCTTAGAATGGACATAGAAATTACAATAGGAAATTAGTCAATACAAGTGAAAATATCTGGCGACATCACAGAACCCTTGTACAGTTTGACTTTGATAGAGGGGGGAAACTACTATCTCGTAGTTCCGGGAAAGCACGGGCCTAGGAATCAGACCTAATTTTTATTTCCTCGCACCGATCGGGATTCGAACCCACGGCACCTTGTCGCCTAGCAGACGACAGTCCAACTCGCTAACCACTGAGCCATTCACCACCCTGAAATAAAAAAAACAACAATTTGAACATCAGACAAAATGGAATTCTTTAAATAAAACATCTACCAATAATATCTTTGGCAAAGGAGGCAAAATCAATGAGAATGAAATTTGATATAGCAGTATGTACAAGAGACCTTGTTTAATTATATTAGCAGATTTTTTGGAACACAAAATTAAATCCTCCAAGAAATTTAAAAAAATAAATTTCCTTACTTGATCTTTTTCACCGAAACAAAAAAATCTGTGGGTCCAACTAACTTTGTTTTTTTCTGGCTGTCTTAGACCCCGATTACCAGTAGGCCTACCAGAATATGGCTGGAACAGCCTTCTCAATTCGTTTGATACAGGGGAAAATGAAGGAGCCCTACTGCTTTGTGAGGTCGAAGTTGTCTGATCATGTAGACCAGATTAGTTTTCTCCAGACTCTGAAAAATATTAATCAAAAACTTAGTTGCACAACTTCATCATTTTTATACATGTTTGACTATGATCAACTTCTTAAAGTAAAGTTTTCCAGTTTATAATTTTAGGCCTACAGTAAGATAAACTATAAATGACATTTAGACATTCCTTTTTATGGTTTGATGTTTTGAACAAATGCATGTTGAAACGTATGATCATGTGGACATGTTACATGGCTTATCTGCCAGATATTAACTTTTTTCCTAAAGCGAAAACTTAAAAGTTAAAAAATCAACCTACGGCTACAGCAATAATATAATAATCATTCTGGACCTAGGCTTACTTATTCTTGAGACAGCGGTGGTCCAGTGGGTTAGGTGTTTGTCCGCTAACCTGAAGGTCCTGGGTTCAATCCCGGCAAAAACCGAGATTAACCTTCGGATTTTTCAGCCCGGTCTCCCCTTGTCAGTGATGCAGGTCGGAGGGACTGACATGGATTGATGGAAAAAGCTCCTAGTTGTGGATGGGACAATAAACCGAGGCCCCGTGTGCTACAGGCTGTGCATGTTAAAGATTCCTTGACAGTTGGAAATCCAAAAAGATCAGGCTAATGCTGCTGCCCTGGCAAAATTCCCCTCATTGCACACTGCATGGCGTTGCCAGTCTTCATTAGCCAAAAAAGGTGCAGAAAAGTAGGACTCAAAAACCCCATTCATTTCATTTCATTTACTTATTCTTATTGCCAGTGAAAAAGTAGCCTACTAGTACTTATTATAGTACCGGTAGCAAGACCTAGTATCATTACTTGAATGACAGCTATCCTGCCTGATAATATAGGCCTATCTACTCTGTGGTCATAATGAGTTCTAAATCTTAGATCGTCTTTGGTTGGTAGAAGCCAACCATTAAAAGAATTGGATCTACTAATCTAGTTGAATTACAAGAAATTAAACTTTTTACTCAATACACAGTCACAGACAATAGGCCTATGTTAACTACGTAAAGGTTTGTAGTTAACATTAACTCACCCTTTAGTAGGTCCGCAGCTTTTTTCATTAATTCCAAAGCTTCTTTTTTCTTTGACTTTGGCGCATCCATGATTTTATCTAGCGTACTCTTCTACGCCAAGAGGTACCTAGTCTCCGTCACCCAAACTAATATAAATCTATATTATTTACGTTGAAGGTTCTGGGTGACCGGAAGAGGCGGCCCGCCTTAAAACCGGGATAAAAATTGGATGCTGTTTTTTTTTGTTTGGTTAGACCCCCCTTTAATTGGAGAAATTTTTTTTTGGAGAAATTTTTTTTTGGAATTTTTATTTTGGAATTTTTTTTGGGGGTCTTTGCAATTGGTTGAGCAAGATTTGTAATTTGAAATTTTATAACACATAATTGTTAGTAAAGATTTGCTGTTATGCTATTAATATTATAGAAAATAACGTTAAAATAGATGACAGACAAATGTTGAATTCTTATTACCAAAGTTGATTTTACTTTACTTATTACAGTTTTAAACTTCAAATTCAAATATTGGTGCACAAATGTTAAATTTTGCATACAAATGTTAAATTTTGTATACTAATGTTTAATTTTATATACAAATGTTCAAATAAGCTTTCAAATGAAGAAATAAGAATCTATAAATTGAAATTAGGCATTAGCAATTAGGAAATATCAATTAAGAAATAAGAACATCGAATTTTGAGCTGTTTGGTCTTCCATATAAATCAACCGTAATTTAAATGATATATATTTTTCTGACAACACTAAATAATGGGTCAAACATAAAACACAAAAGATTTGGGTCTTAAACACATTTCTTATAAAATTAGATCCACCAAACTCCAAATTTTTACAAAAAATCATGTGTCGCAATTCCTTAAGAAATAATCAATGACGATAAAAAAAAATATGAATCAGCCTCAATTAATCTATACAGTTCACTAAACTGTCACAAATACATATGTCTACACAAAAAATATTGAGAGAAGGGGAGAAAAGAAAGTTCAAAAAAAAAAATACGTTAAACGAATGTCTGGAAAAATGAAATCAAATACGTTAAATTTTAACACCAATGTAAAAAATACATATATTGTTATCAAATCACATATATTTTATTTACTCTTACTCTAGAAATGGTTGAGCAGCCAGGTAGGAGACTAGCATTAAGAAGGAAATACAAAAAATCGAATACTTGGTCATGATTTAGAAGATTCGGAATTCAGTATGATCAGATCCCATCAGATACGATATAGTTTGAGTTGGATTTACAGCTTGAATTTCGTCCACATAACTATAACCACCCTTTGTGAACCAAAACATAAATATATACATGACATTAACACCAAATCATTGACTGTTTTGATAAACCAATAGGCTTGAGAGGACAAAATTAACATGTTAAATCAGAAACGTATTTTCAGATACGTTATATAATGATTTCAAGTATATTATAATGTACTTAAATAAGCGTGTATGTGCTTCCATACAATTATTCCCGCCAAAAGCATTCCTTATGACATATTCATTACGTAGAAAATCCGCCATTTTAACATAACAAGCCTTGTTTCGCATCACGTTGTCTTCAAATATCAGGTAAGCTCTTTTGGTATCATATTTTTCAGACAAGCATTGGTTTCATGCAAGAAATAACATTCTAACTTATGAAAAGAAAACTCAACCCCATAATAGCTCGTTCGATTGATATACAGATAGCCGTCTATTTTAAGCCATTGTTTTTAACGTATTTGATGCAAGATATTAACGTATTTCACAGATAATTATGTGTTCAATTTTCTGAGAGTTATTGAAAAATATTTTATTTATTTGAATAAGTATCAACTAATTACTGTACTTAATCGCTTATAAACTGATTTTACACTCGTACCGAACGACAGGAGCATGATTTACATATTAACGTATTTGATGTTTTTCAGAATGGTGAAAACTGCTGCTGAATATCAACGAGACTATAGAGAGTGAAAGAAGAGAAACGATCCAACATATTTAGAAAAGGAATGAAAGAGACAAAAGCCTTATAGAAAGGGTATAAATGAGTTAAACAAGAAAGACCAGAAGAAGAGAAGAGCTATGTCATGTGTGTACAGTTTCACCTATCGAGAAAAACAAAAGCTGAAAAAAAAAAATCAACACCTCCAGTAGTTGAAGTCCAGATTCAATCTGATGTTATCACATCTTCATCTGACCCACAATCGTCAAATCAAAACACACGTGAACCATCTTCAAGAATTAATCAACCTAGGTCTGCGCCGTTGCTTGTTCGCATGGCATTCCCAAGTCCAGAAAATCGACGTGTCGAACAAATGCTCTGAAGAAAGCCCATGATAAAATATTTCAACTGAAAAAGAAGATACAAAATATGACAAGGTGCAAACGCAAGTTTGAAAAGCGTTTGGAAAGAATTAAACAAAAAGTATCCACGCCAACCTTACCACAAACTCCAGAACCAACAGCATTGACGCCGAAGTCGAAAACTAAACTGGAACTAAGAAAAGCAGGTCTAAGTCCCAGAAGGGTTAACAAATCAATTGTTAAAAAGTTGATTATGACAAACGCTATTATGGACGAAGTGAAAGAAACTAACAGAGTAAATAAAAGTGAAAAGGCAAGAAGAATGGTGTCAAAGATCGTCAGTGGAAAGATAGTTAAAAAATACAGATGTATATCTATTATATCGAGAGAATTGAAGATAAATGGTAAAGTTCAAAGAAAAGCTACAGATAAAAACATTGGGTTGTTTCCAAGGAAACGTATGGAAATTTTGAAGAACAACATAAAAGCAAAAGTTATCGAGTATTTAGAAAGGGATGATGTCAGCAGAATGATGCCTGGTAAAGATGATGTGACCAAATGTGGGAAAAAGAAATTACTAGAGAGTTTTGAATGATTACATGTCAAACATTTATGAAAAATTTAAAACTGAAATTCAAGATGTTTTTCTTTCTTTTTCATCTTTTTGTAAATTAAGACCGAAATATATACACCTCACTTCAGTAATATCACGAAATATATGCCTCTGCAGTCGACATCACAGTTTTGCGATGAAGCTCAAATGTTTGAGAGAAGCTGGAATTAAAATCTCATGCAATCCAGAGAATGTTGTCAAGAATACTAGTGAAGAAGATTTGAGGCTATTGATGACTTGGATAGAGAAAGATAAAGTAGAGTATGAAGAGTGGCAGAAAGTTGAAGAAGGTGATAGGAAGCGATTAAGAGTGGTAAAGGTTTTGAAGACAAAGATAGACTTTCAAGATATTATGATAAAGGAGTTTGCAGATTTTATAAGACACACCAACAGAGTTAAACAACAATTCAAAGCCCTGAAAGATTTGAAAGAAAACTTCTCTAATGATCATGTCATTGTTCAGATGGATTTTGCTGAGAACTTTACCTGTCAGGCGTTGGATGAAATACAAAGTGCATACTTCAACTCTACTTGTGTAACCATTCACCCAGTGGTAGTGTATTATAAGACAGTCGACAATATAATTGACCATAAAAGCTTTGTTTTTGTTTCAGATGTTAACCAGCACAATGCCTGTGCTGTATTGACCATAATAGATAAATTAATGCCAGAACTGAAACTCTTATGTCCTGATGTCAAAATGGTTCATTACTGGACGGATAGTCCTACGTCTCACTACCGAAACAAAGTAATTTTTGACATGGTACGAAGATATGATGAGTTATATGGTATTCATGCGAGATGGAATTATTTTGAAAGCGGACATGGAAAGGGCCCTTGCGATGGCGTTGGAGGCACTGCGAAGCGTCAAGCGGCTGATGCAGTAAAGCAGGGGAAAGTACAAATTCAAGATGCAAATGACTTCTTTAAATGGTCGTTTTCAAATAAAAAATCCCTGCACTATATATTCTATGGTAAAGCTGAATTTGATGACGTTTCAAATAAAATTCCTACTAACCTAAAACCTGTGCCCGGAACGATGAAAGTACACGCAGTCTGTTCCAAAAATGGATCTCTTTTCACCAGAGCAACATCTTGCTATTGTTTTAATTGCATGGAAATGGGTAGTAACATGTGTGAAGGATGGCTGAGCCCAAACGCTAATTGCCAATCAGGTGAATCTGTTGCAGAAGTTGTTGAAGGTGTAAAAGGGCTTAATGAAAACGATTATGTGGTTGCGATTTATGAAGATAATTGGTATGTCGGTAAGATTATTGAAGTAGATCTATCCGATAATGACGCAAAAATCACCTTTATGGAAGCTGTACAAACAAAGGGCGATGAATCAAAATTTCGATGGCCAGCAAAACCGGATGTTCTTTGGGTCAACTTTAATGACATAATATCTCTTATTGAAGCACCAGTATCAATTGGAAAGTCACACAGACAATACAAGATCGACAGAGCAATATTGGAACCAATTCTTACCAAAGTAAATAAACAATTCGGGTTTTGAAAGATACGTTATATCATATACGTTAGTCAAAAAAGACAATTATATATTATAATTACCCGTTTTTTGTTAGTTAAATTAATAGTTTTCATATGTTGCATTGTTTGGAATTAAAATTATTTAAATTTATTAATATGTAAATTAGTTACGTTCATTATAGTAAATGATGGAATAGCAACAGATACATTAAATAGTTGATTTTTGCTTTTGTTTCCTAAATATGTATTTGAAAAAGTTATTAACAATTTATCCGTTACGTACTTCATCATTTGTACATACAATGCCCTTTTTTGTGACGATTTTTGTAGTCGCCCATTTTGCAAGTTTTGCCGTCAAATACGTTAAATATTAAAACAGGATATAGCTTACTTTCCTTTCAATTAGGAACAATAAAAATTCTAGTCCCGAGAAGTCGATTGCAGTTATTTCTTTTTAGGTCATTTATCTCGCGCAACTTCAATTTTGTTCTTTATAAATAAAACCGTAAGAAATTCAATCTTTTCATTGTTTGTAAATAGTCTTGGATTGGAAGAAAGAGGTGCATATAGTGACTGCATTTTCTGTTTGAAATTGTTGAATTGGAGTTATTTTAGAACGCCTGGTGAGGGGTTTTAACAATCAGATAAATTCATCTTTCGGGACTGCATAAAATAACAATCCAAGACAGATTTTCAGTAATATCACGTATTTGACACAATAAATTATAAATATAAAAATGTGACATATAATTTTAGGATGAGTTATTTGAGGCGCGTTTACACATAAACATATTTTAAATGTGTTGATCATTTGAAATAACTTAGAATTTGTAAAAGATATTTGTTACAATGTGATCAATTGTTTGATATTCTAGTTTGGAGCCCGTCGTCGTTTCAATGTCACTATTATTATATCAGGGGTTTTGTTATCAGATCGCAAATGCTGTTGGACGGGTATAAAGAATTAAATGAGATATTAATGACTAAATGTGCCCAATTCAAATTTCTCTACATTGCGCATGGTATGCAGTCTATCCATTTGATAGACGGGTTACATTTGAATACATCTGGAATAATCCGTTTTTGTAAAAGTGTAGGTCTTCTGTAAGATAATCAATAAGGATGAACATTTTATGTATTTAGTAATGAAAAATATGACCTGTGACAGACGTGAATATGAGCTATCTAGACATAGTGTTGGATCGTCTCAAGATGTAAATTGGCGATGTTGCGAATTCCAAGTACGCGAAGGTGGCCTATCCTGACATTTGGAAAATTTGTGATGTACACGACCGTTTCTCGTCATATTATTTCAGTTAGTGTTTTTTACGACTACCTATATGTGTTAATATATAAGTTGTGTACTGTATGCATATATTTGTACTAAGTAAAATGTGTATTGGGTAGAAGATTATGAAATTAAATATGTATTAGGATTAAAGTGGAACGACCTCGTCTGCACTCTCTCAGATGCTATAAGTGTCGTCCGTGGCCAGAGACAGACGAGGGCATAGGCGGCAAAAAAGGTATCAACCGTATAAGATAACAGGGAAAACTATCAGACTCACCCGGAATGGCTGCAAAGTCAATCACAACACAAACAGTACAACACCTTCTAGAAACTATTACCAAAGGACATGTATTCGTACCGAAGTCCAGATACAATATTGCGACAAATGATACACTGCCAACCAGTTTTTATAGCTTCTCCTATATAATCTCACGTTTTGCACGTGCAGAGACCATTCACTTATATGTACAGCACTATCAATCGAATACAACCATTGACGACACGAACACATCCCAGAATCGGACCGGAAGCAGCCGTGTCAACAAGTACAAAATACACAACACACCTCCCCCTTTTCTAGGATGGCCTCACCGTCTTCCGAGATTTTACCAAGTACGGGTAAACAAACCCCTGAAGTTTCCTACCCGAGGACTAGATCGCAGACCCTGTCCCTTGGACTTAAAAGGGACATGGCTGCTACCAGCACCAGCCAATATGTTAGCGCCCCAATGCCATTTATGGGAGCAATCGAAAATTGCCCCATCGGGACACGCCAACCATTGTAGCGCGATGCTGCGACCATCGCCGCCTCCGCCCTCGGGGAATCATATGCTGACTCCGGGATTAAAGACAATCTGTTAATCCTATGGCACAGTCTATCCAGGAGCCCCCGAATACCAGAAATCTTCCTGGCAACGGCCCGGATGAACTGTGACCTTTTTCCCCTGTATTTCTGAAGTTACTACAGCTACTTCCTTAAAAAAAGGTGGTAAACATGTTGTTTCAATCTCCTACTAAGAGCGACCCATCCAGGAAACGGGCAACTACTGGTTCGAGGCCGTACCCCCTCTTCCCTCCTTTCCTTAACCACTAATTGCAACCTCTCCTCCTGCTCACCCTCTTCCCTGCTCCTCTTACTCTGTCTATTCCTCTTGCGTCGGTTCCTCTTTTCCCTCAAACTCTACCTTTTTCTCTCCTGCATTTCCACAACTTCCTTCCTCTCTTCCTTCTTTCCCCTCAATCCACTCTTCTATTTCCCTTTCTTCTCCCTTTCTCCTGCGTTCTTCCTCCTCCCTTTCACGTAACTCCAACACTCTATACTCCTCCCGCCTCTCTTCTAACACCCTCTTTTCCTCCTCCATCTTCCCTCTTTCTCTCCTTTCGACCTCCTTCCTCGTCCATCTATCCGCCCCTCTCCGTTTCCAAACCTGGCACTCCCTGGCAACATTCATTCTTCTCCTTTCATCTACTCTTCTCCTCCTCTCTTCCAACTACCTAGCCCGCAAGAATTTCTCCCGTTTGGGTGGCACAACCAAACGGGGAAACTCTGGCGAACTAGCTCTACCTCGGTATTCACTAAGTGTTATCCACTTACTCATCATCTGTAACATAATACATAATCTTAGAAATATTGGTGTTCTTTCCTTCCTGAACTCAAGATTTTTCGAGGAATCAACCGATAGTGAAACGCCAAAAGTTTGGTCATGGCCGAAAAATAGGAGTACCGTTATTGCAACTGGGACACTATGTCCCCACTACTACAATTCGGGCATTTATACTCATCGATCAGATCAGCTTGCTCCTGCGTGATGTTGACACATTTGCCATGAAACCATTCCGGACAATGGTCACACTGGATACCAAAGGCTCGACCCCAGGGTTTTTTACAAAGACAATAAACTTTCTTTCCTCTTGCAGGTTGTACCACTTCTCCATCCTTCACCCTTCATCCTTATCCATGTTGGTAGATCATGTTCTCGACAAATCTTAATTCTATCATGATGAAGAACCATAACTGTATTTCTGGTTTTGACCCTGAATAAAGATGCACTTATCTTTCCTATAATAACTCCAGGACCTCTCCAGAATTTCGTCAACTTCCTACATCTGCCTTTAATCGATGCTGTATCCAAAAAATAAATAGCGTCACCTACTTTATAAGTCTTCTCATTCATCTTAATCCCTCTTCGACCTTTGCTGAGCAACGTTAAATGCATCTCTTGCCATCTCATGTGCCTCCGCTATCTTCTCACATAGCCGACCTACATATTGATCCACGTCCGAATCATCCTTCACTGGTGACCTGTAAATTATATCTGCTGGAGGATTAATTTCCCTGTCAGGCATCAACATATTAGCAGTATACCCAGTTTGTCGGTTAATAGAAGTGCGCCAGTCAACTGTGCCATGTTCTCATCCCAGTCTTTCTGGTTCTCACTCACGTAACAGCGCACCTCATCCATTAGAGTGCGATTGTAACGTTCAACTTGCCCATTTGCAGGAGGTCTATAACTAGTTGTTCTAGCCTTGTGTATATGTAATTTCTCACATAAGCTGGTAAACAATGAACTTTGAAAATTTCTTCCCTGATCTGTAAAGATTTGGTATAGATAACCGAATCTTGAGAAAAATTCATTCACTGCAGTAGGTGCCGTCAATTCTGCAGTTTGGTATGGGACAGGAACACATTCCACACACTTCGTAAATTGGCCCACCATGACTTAAACGAACTCATTACCCGAATTGCTTCTGGGTAACGGTCCCAAATAGTCCAAGTGAACCCTTTCCATTGGTGCTCCAGCATGAAATTTCGTCATCTGAAACTTAGCATGCCTAGTAGCCTTCTTGCTCTCATTACAAACTGAACATGAAATTATATAGTTGTATATATCCTGTGTCATCTTGTACCAATAGTATTTTTCCTTGATTTTTAATCTAGTTCTTGAGATACCTTGGTGACCTGCTGATGGGATGTCATGGTAGAGCTTCATTATTTCCTTCTTACATTTCCGAGGTACCAAGTTGGGAATCAACCCCTTGGGATTCCTACGGAAAAGAATACTATCAGGATTAAGGAAAAATAACTCACGATTCAACCAATAAGCTTTGGAAGTTTTACTACTTATCATCAAAGTTCCCTCATCAGGTATTATTCCATTCTTCAAAAACTCCAAAATTATCTTCAAATCCGAATCATCTTGTTGCTCCGTTAAAACATCTGTATCTGAAGCATCAGCAAACCATTTGATGAATGTTAGCCTTCTCCTTCCATTCTTTCTCAAGTAATGGCCAAATAACTTCCTCTGGGCATTCTTGAGCTATGGGTACTACATAATCTACTGTCTGTACAAATTCTGACCAATCCTGAAATGCTTTTACACAAGATTTGCATCGTTTGCATGACAAACTGTTAGGGCTCATATTTACTACAAATTCATTACAGGGCCCAGACACATCAATACGACTGATACCTGGACGGTGTTCAATCTCCATGTGATATTGACTCAGTTCTTCCATCCATCTTGCAATTTGTCCCCCTTGATGTTTAAATTTCATCAACTAAAGAAGACTATTTTGATCAGTTCTAATTCGAAACTTCCTACCTAGTAAATAGTGTCTAAACAGCCTGGTAAATTTTATAACAGCTAGTAATTCTTTTCGGGTAGTGCAGTACCTCGTCTGTACAGGCGTCAAAGAATAGCTACCATAAGAAATAACTCTTTCTTCACCATCTTGAACCTGCAATAATTCTCCACCAATAGCAACATCTGAGGCGTCTGTATCTAAAATAAATTCTCCAGTTCTATTAGGTAACGCTAACAATGATGTAGTAGTCAAACATTCTTTCAGTTTATCAAAAGCTTCCTGCTCCTTCTCCCCCCATACAAAATCTTTCTTAGAGGTCAAAGCATATAAGGGCGCTGCTACTATCTTAGCAAAGTCTTTAATGAATATCCTGTGGTAATTGGCAAAACCAAGGAATTTTTCTACATCTTTCTTTACTTTGGGAGCAAGTCTATTCCTAATAACATCTAACTTTTTGTCATTTACCTCAATACCTTTATCACTAACAATTCTTCCTACAGTCTTACTTTTAAACAAATTACATTTCCTGAGTTTCGACTGCAGCCCAAACTTCTTGAATCTAGCCAGAACGTTTTTAAGATTCTCTAGATGTTCCGGGAAACTCTTCCCCATAATAAGGGCATCATCTAGAAAAGCTAAAACAACTTCCAACTCAAACCTTGTAAAATCAGATTCATAACTCTTGAAAATGTTGCTGGGGCATTACAGAGGTCGAATGCCATCTTCTGGAACTCGTACAAACCATATTTGGTGTTGCTGTCTTGCATTGATCTTCCTTCTTGATCTTAACCTGTAAATAAGCTTGATTAGCATTCAATTTGCTGAAAAATATATTTCCTGCTAAAGCATCCATACATTCTTCTATAATAGGCAAAGGATACACACATTTGGTAGTTACAGCATTAAGGGATCTATAGTCAATGCAGTATCTCAGACTACCAACAGATTTTCTTACAAAGACAGGGCTTGCTGACCATTCCGACACTGAAGGTACTATCACACCGGTTTTCAACATTTTCTGTAACTCTTTTTCTTCCTCGTCAACAAAAACAGCTGGTGTTCGTCTCATATGTTCTTTAATGGGCTTGACATTACCAGTATCTATTGAGTGCTCAATTGCATCATACGTCTTCATATTCAATCAACATTTCTGCGATTTCTTTAACTTGTTCATAGTCTTTTATTTCTGAAGTCTCATCCTCAAAGAGTTGATGCAAATGGACTGACATTCTTGAAATAAAATGATTACTACCTTTAACCAATTCTTCATGACCATTTTCTTCATCAATTTTTACCATATAAGGTACATATTCATCGTCTTCGTATTACTATCTGAGAAATAGTCTTCTTTATCTATATCTGCAATAATCTTATCAGATTCTTCTATCATACTAGCATAACCTTATTTGAGTTCTTGCCTTAAGGGTGATATCATTCCCAGATAAGTTCATCAAGCATATGACTGGAGAGCTATTCTTACCATGCAATGAACGTGCTACCAAAACAGGAATGTTTCTCATTGGTTCATAATCAATAAAACATAATCCGTAAACATAGGTCTATCCAAGTTGCAAGGAATTCTCATCACAGAATTAGCTGGAATTCTCACTTGCTCTGGTAAAACCACTTTAACTGGATCATCTGTATTGGGTAATCCTTTCATCAAAACAATTCGTTCATTGTTGATCATCATTTCCTGTTTACCAATATCCACTAAGGCATTAATCTTTTCCAAAAAATCTAACCCTATAAGAGCAATATCATTCATTTCAGCTACATAAATATCTTCAATAAACGTTTGAGAACACTCTTAAACTCAACAGGACCTACAAGATAACCCTTGCATAACATACCAGTAGCGAAAGCAAATAAACTTACTTCCCTTATAATAGGAGGCCTATTTCTCAGCATAGAATACCATAACATTGACAAAACTGTAACTTGAGCTCCGGTATCCACAACAGCAGCAAAACACATAGTATCTATTGTCATAGCAACTCTGAAAGCAGACTTAAATGAAGAACATCTATTCTCTAAATTAATACTAAAACAAGTCTTAAAATCATCAAATATAACATTTGGAGGATCCACGTTAACCTCACCCTCCCTACCTGAAATTGTGCAACTACTACCACTATTTACATCATTTCTAAAAATCTGAGTACATTCTGTATTTACATCTGTGTTGGACTTTTCTTCTTGACAGGAAAACCTGATATCCTCAGAATGGGAACTTATTTCCCTATTTGGAGCACTAAGTGCTGGGGTCACTAAGTGCTGTGATCCTCACAACCGACCCCCCTAGTTTAAATTCTTCTTACCATCGTCAAAGGAGATATGTCTATCTGTCATATTCCCACCATTTGGACATCTACTTTTTATATGACCTTCCTGTCCACAACCATAACATACCACTGGTCTATTTGGTGAAGGTGACCTATTTCTTGAAAAATTCTTAATCAAAGTTTTGATCTCATCCAATTCACTGCGTAATTTAGACATATTAGAATTATTCTCAATCTGGACACGGTCTATCATCCCCTTATCTTCAAGGCGTAAGTTTACAACATGGGTTTTAAATTCACTACTTAAAGTGTCAACATCTGATTTATTCTTAGATATTAAAGAAAGGTTACTTTTATTTTTCTCTACCACTCCAGTTGTCATAACCTCTGGAAAATCATTTCTGGAATGAATTAAGTCCTTTTCCATACGACTATCACCTGGAATCGTTTCTTCTACATGCTGGTACCACCTCAAAGCTTCAACCACTTCTGATAACGTATCTAACCGTGTATTTGCAACATACCTTGCAGCCGCTGTATCTCTCAATCCAGATAAAATCTTCATCTTAATATTATTTTCAACTAGATCTCTATGCATTCCTGCAAAAGCATCTACAGACAAGGTTTGTAATCGGTCATACCAATCTCACCTATGCCATCATAAAATAAACCTTGCGGCATTGGTAAAGTATTTCTTGGCTCCTTCTTGCTCTCTGGTTTGGTATGAGTTTGACATGACCTACTTCTTCTCTTTGGTCTGACTATCGGTTCTGGGTCAAGGACAGTGACAGGTTCGGGAATTGTATCCCCCTGAAAATCTTCCTGTTCTCTCCTAGGATTCAAAATACTGTCTATGACCCTGTAACGATGTGTAGTCGATCTGGATGGTGTAGAAGTAAATAAAGAGGCTTTATTACTCACTTCCTCTGCTCCAATTCTTGAATCTGTTTCTGGAACCAGGTGTGACAATCTATCCATGAAACTGTCAATATCACTCAATATCAAATCATCCATCATACTAGAATAGTACTCAAAGTTTACAAATTAGAAAAATAAATCCAAATAATAACACGTAACTCACCACCACCAATAAATCAAAAAGCTAGCCAAAATATTCACACTGTCAGCACTGGCAAAAAACCGACAGGGCACAACACAATAATATCTTTAGGTAACCAGCAAACTTCTGAACTTCTGTAAAAGACCTTCAAAATAATTGGTAAAAACTAAAACACAATATTAATAATTACTTACAAGAATCAATCATTAGCAGACGACAAACCAAAAATATCGTTTACAAAACTACCATTCAACTTCAGGTTTACCGATAAGCGATCAAATCCCACTTGAAAACATAAATCTGCTTTAACCAATGGCTTCTTTTATCCACTTCAATCTATCAATTTCTTGTTTATATCAGTTTGCATCCTCTATAATATCTTGAATTCCGGACAATGTAATAGTTAAGGTAAATAATTCTGTCTACTTTCGGTTTATCGCCTTGTTTGAGTTGTTCGTGCTAGCTGATCGAACAGGATTCTCGTCGAACTCGAACGGAAAGATGGAGAGGCGACCAACTAAGTACAACAACAATTATAACCAAAAAGATCAATGAAACTTGATCAAAATTGTTCCACGAGAATATCAAAATTAGTAGGCGTAGACTCCTCCAGGTTTGTGCCGAAACCAGAATCGTCTTAGTACATGTGTGTAAGACTATTACAACTCCGGCGAATCTAAATAGTAACCCTTGCCCTAATTAATCGATGAACCAAGGAGACTATAATAAATCGGCGACGCCACAATAAGTGGAACGACCTCGTCTGCACTCTCTCAGATGTTATAAGTGTCGTCCGTGGCCAGAGACAGACGAGGGCATAGGCTGCCAAAGGTATCAACCGTATAAGACAACAGGGAAAACTATCAGACTCAAGCGGGATGGCTGCAAAGTCAATCACAACACAAACAGTACAACACCTTTTAGAAACTATTACCAAAGGACATGTATTCGTACCGAAGTCCGGATACAATATTGCGACAAATGATACACTGCCAACCAGTTTTTATAGCTTCTCAAAGAAAAGTTTACTATTCGCGATGAATTACCTGCCCTTAATGCACACGTAGATGTCGCTTAACCCATTCCCGTTGTCATTGGTTTTGTAGTAGCGTTATGGTAAGAGATAATTGGCAGGGTCGTGGTGGGGCGGGTTTGTTAAAATCTTTATTAATGAGCCTGTAGGATTACACATTGAAAGATTAGTTTTGGGTAATGTAAACGGTTAAGTTTGCTGGAACAGTGGATATATAGTGGTCTTTGAAAATTATGTCTTTTGATGTTGGCCGGTTTGGTAAACTGCGATAGGTTAGGATCGCATGGAGGGTATTTTGCACCGGGAAAATGGATTGGGACTATTTGGTCATGTGAAGTATCGAACAAAAGGCCAGATAGGCAGATAAGTTGAGGGTTATTACGTAGCAGGGCAGATATTCAGAAAGAAAAGTTTACTATCATTATAACTGTATAACTACAGCCTGTTTTGTTAATACTACTATACATGATAAAGACATACATGTTTTTCACTAGGTCAAACATTCCAAACGTTGTATCAAATTTAAAATTTACTATAATTATAACTGTATAACTACAGCCTGTTTTGTTAATAATAGTATACGTGATATAGACATACATGTTTTTCACTAGTTCAAACAATTCCAATCAGTGTCTCAGTTGTAAAGTAACTAACTAGATAACATGATATAAACACAAATAATTTTCACTAGGTCAAACATTCTAAACATTGTATCAAGTTTAAATTGAAAAATACATAACTGTTTTGTTAATTATTGACTGCATGATAAAGACAAACTAGTACGTGTTTTTCACTAGGTCCAACATTCCAATCAGTGTCTGAAATATAAATGAACTAACATTATAAATGTAAAACTATAGTCTGTTTAGTTTATAATAGTACACATGATATAGAGATACATGTTTTTTACTAGGTCAAACATTCCAATCTTTGACTTAAATTTATATTAACTTAGATCAAACATTCCAAATATTGTATAAAGTTTAAATTTACTAACATTATAAATGTATAACTATAATCTGTTTAGTTTATAATAGTATACACGATATAGACACAATAATTTGCACTAGGTCATACATTCCAATCATTGAATTAAATTTAAATTTACTAACATTATAACTGTTTAACTACTGTTTAACTATAGCCTGTTATGTTAATAATAGTATACAAGATATAGACTTTTTTACTAGGTTAAACATTCCAATCATTGACTTAAATTTAAATTAACTAACATTATAACTGTATAACTATAGCCTGCTTTGTTTATAACAGTATAGCATAGATATAGACTATATATAGATATATGTGTTTACTAGGTATGTCAATGTCTCAAATTTAAATAAAAAAGCTATATAGGCCTAGCTGTATAACTGTTGCCTGTTTTTGAACACTGGAAAAGTGGAACCATGATTGTCAAGTTTGTCTGGTGAGTGGTATATTAGGTGTGATGTTCTATAGGTTTAATGTTAACGACTAACTGCTGAAACTTAATAAGGTACACCATAGATTGTTAGTTCTTCTGCAGTTGGTTGATACCCTGTTATGCCTAATGGTGTGTTAATACGGATTACTTTACCTTGACTACCAGCATGAGCAGGGAGCTCTCGAACAAACAACTTGCCATCCCTCGACCAACACTGTTGTATATATGCAGCTTTCATAGACTTCCTGACTAAGCTAAATAGAAATGACCTATATCTTGTCAAATCCTCATTTATGAAAACATTTTTTGGGAGTTTCTTGTTTCGTTCTCTGACACTTATGAGTTCCCTTTTATGTTTATAACTCGATAGACTTATGATAATTTGTCTAGGACTGATATGTTGCCTCTCTGTTGGCATCCTACCTACACGGTGACAGTTTTCGATGTGATCAGGTGTGAAATCTGGGCACACTTTAGTCAGAACGCTTAGGGCTACCTTCTCAACATCCTCAACCTTTTCCTCTGTAATACCATTAATTCGGACACAGCCCGTTCTTCTATATTGCTCAAGTTCATCCATTTTCAGTGTCATGTCAGTGTTAAGTTGTGTGGACACTTTTGCAAGTTCAACTTTAAGGTGGGAGATTTCCATCTTCATGGGAGTAATAATATACTAATAATAATAATAATAATAATAATTTATTTCAGTACTTAAAGGCAGTGCCCATTGTACACATTCATATCATAATAACATTACAATTTTACTTAGATACAATAAATTAATATTTACAATTTAACATTCGAAAATATTTACAAATTATTTATCAAAATGAAAGGATTTCATTACGTATTTTTGTGGCTTTAATTATATACAATGCTAGGTTTTTTAATAGTTTTTCCGACTCAGTTTGGAATAATGATATAAGTTTGGACATTGATGGATTTTTACGATAGCAATGTGGGAGAAAGTTACTTCTGACGTCACTAAGTATGGGGCACACAAGTATGAAATGGAGCTCATCTTCAATTTATTTACTATTGCAAATTTGACAAATACGTTCACTTCTAGGGACCATTTCAACGCCCCATTTCAATATTTAAGAGATGCGTTGAGCAGCGTATATTTGAAATAGCAAATTTCAATCTAGGAGGGAGCTTAGTAGTATTAGAGTATTTAGATATCCGGCATCCCGCCATTTCGCTATGCTCCACTCCGGTCTACCGGATATCTAAATACTCTATGACTTCTTAGAATAAATAGACCAAAAAATGTCTTTTATAAACATTCATTCCCCTAAAACCTATTTTGGATCAGGGGACATTCAGAAATCTCTAACTAAACATCTCCCAGGTCATAATTACAAGGTTAGATTTACGACTAGATGAAAATCAGTTTATAAATGAGAACTGTGAACATAACATGTATGTGTAGTCATGGAGTTGATATCGATCAATACTTTCTTTGTTCTGAATTGCGTTGTATTCTCAGTCAATTCATTTCAAGTCTGTCTCGGTTGTTTACAGTTTAGTTTCAGTATTACTCTCGTTTTAATATTCTTTGGACGAGAGATTAACGTTATTATATTTGACTATTATCCAACCCAGGTATGTAATAGCTTTATTTAATATTAACGGTGTAATTATATCAAAATTTCGTAAGTTTGTCAATTCTCAAATTACTAGTAATGATTCCTGACATAGAACAATGTTTACTATGATTTTAACGTTTTGGAAATTAATGTGATTTGAAATTATTTATGAGACTTATCAAAAACAGTTCAAAATTCTGTTAGAAAGGTGAGTGTGTAAAATATTTAGTAAAATATATTTCATTTTATATTTTCAGGTTACGTGACAAATATTCCATAGATGATTGAACGATCAATAAAAGTTCTGGAAAATTACCTAACAACATAACAAACAGTTGGTAACTAAGGACCGGTACTACAGGAGCGGTTTCGATCATGCGCAGTTGAATAGAACAACAAC